>CAUYQG010267535.1:0-11692 GCA_963574415.1 Tarsius wallacei
CAGTCTCTCCAGGCATGGTGGCTGATGCCTGTTTTCCCAGCACTTTGGGAGTCAGAGGCAAAGGATTGCCCGAGTCCAGGGGTTCAAGACCAGCCTGGGCAACTTGGAGAGACCTTGTCTCTACAATAAATAATAAAAAAAATTTACCCAGGCATGGTGGCACACACCTATAGCTTCTTGGAAGGCTGACGGTGGAAGGATTGCCTGAGTCCAGCTGGTTGAGTCTGCGGTGGCCGTGAGTGTGCCACTGCACTCCAGCCTGGGTGACACAGTGAGACTCTGACTCAAAAAAAAAGGCCCCAGTCTGGCAGTTGGACAAGCCTGTCTTCCCAGATCACAGAATTTACCAGGCCTTGGGCAAATATTTTTGGCAGGGCATCTGTCTACACACTTTGGTGCTATTGTGCCAGCCCAGTTTCACATGAAATTGGGCAAAAGAAATACTGTGCCAGCGGTAGCAATAACTCATCACCCTACATGTCACCCTCCTGAACTTGGGCCCAGCTGCTGAGCTCTGGAAAACCCCATAGCCCCAGGCCCCACAGCTCCCTGTAGGATCTGGTGAGCCTCACAGTTGGGGTGGGGGCAGTGGAAGGGTAGAGAGAGGTTGAGGGAACCCAGGAAGGCAGGAAGAGACATGTCCTGCCCTTGGGCCGGCTCAGCCCCTGAGAGGAACATTCTGACAATTTCCAGGGAAGTGCTGTCCCCCACTCCAGGTTTCCCAGGGTGTGAGGGTCTACAGGGTCTCTGTTTCCTCCTTCTCCAGTTCCCCACAAACAGGTAGGATCTAACACCTCAAGTGACACTCATCCCATAATGAGCTTCTTGTACCAGGGCGTCCCTAACTGAGCCCTGACACACACAAGCACTTGGGAAATTCTCAGGGCATGTACACATTTAGAGGCTTTTTTTGGTTGCATCCACTCAAATGTACACACCCAGCACTGCCCCCATAATTTCCCTCCCTACTGGAGTTCTGGTCCCATAAGGACCTGCCTCATAACTGAAAGGGCTCACAGCAAAATGAACCTGTGGGACTCCTCGTTAGTAAGTCTCAAAACTTCAGGATGGTGACAGCAGAGAACTCACCCACTGAGCTTGGGCCATCAGGCGTGGGCCATGTGGAACTGCACGGGTCACCTGCCCATCATCCCCCAGTCCCCATCAGTCTCTCCCATGGCAAGTGGGACCCAGGCAGGTGGATCTGGAGGGGTCCACCTCACCAGTAGGGTGAGGCTGGTGCAGGTGGGAGAGGGCACATTGGGGACTTGGAGTTCTAGGGCCCCTGTCTGCCATCACCTGCTCTCACTCACCTTGGAGTAGTAGCTCATGGTGACACTGGGTTCCAGGGACTGGGACCTACTGGGGAGGAACAGATGTGAGAAAAGAGTCTCAGAGAAGTTCCTTCCACATAATCTGCTGCCACAGTGTCCTTAGTCTCAAGGACCCCAGATACCTCCACACCAGGATGACTCCGCTGAGTCAGTCACCTTCTCCCAGCACAGGGGCTAGCAGGTTTGTGCTCCAGAAGAGGTTGTGGTTGGTTTTATTGTGGGAGGGTGGTGCCTCCCCTGGGCAGAAGGCAAGGCTGATGAGTGAGAGAAAGAGAAAACACAAGAGAGAGACGGACAAGAAAGAGAGAGAGGAGAGAGGCGGAGCTCTAAGGGCCTTGGAAGAGGTGAGGATTCATCCCTGGTCTGGGCCCCTTTGCTCTCTGAGTTGGGATGAAACTTTCTGAGCCCAGGAAGGGGCTGCTTCCCCAACCCCTGCAACCTGAGGGGGGAGAGGCAGAGGGCAGCCCAGACTTGGAGGGCAGCTTGGGGGAACTCCCAGGCTCAGGAGAGTGGAGTCAGCCAGATGGAGGGGGGTGTACAGAGGAATCTGACCAGGTTCTTGCAGAGAGGTGTGCCCGGCTCCAGGAGGAGGCAAGACCTACAAGACCCAAGAGGGTGCTGTCAAGGTCAGGGCCTGTGCAGCTGGCAAGGGTAGCTGGCATCGATGTGGGTCTGCCTTTGTGACAGGATGGGGCCAGGCATTCTGTTGACCAGGCTTTCCTGACCCCTGCTGACTCCAAGGGCAGCCGTGGGACACTGGGCCCAGCAATCCTGGGCACCCCATGGGCTTCTCCCAGTCCCAAAGGGTCTGGTCTGCCCTGGCTCGCCCTCCCACTTCCTCCTCATGCCCCAGCCTCCCAGCTCAGCACTCTTTCCTGGGGCTATGAGATGAATGAAGTGTACCACAGTCTAACCATGTACCACCAAGAACAAGGGCCACCCCGGGGTGCTGAGGAGGGAATGACCAGCCTGCAGGGTTCAGTCCACCCTTTTTCCACCAGCGTTTAGCTGATGGGAACTTGCTGTTCCCGAGTGGAGGCTGTGGAAACTCCAGGGTGAAGTCCCAAAGGGGGTTTCGAGGGAGGGAAGGGTGTCCGGTTGAGGCAGTTCTGGGCCCAGGATGGGGCTGGACTGTATGGCCTGGGGTGGTGTGACTGGCAGCTGGGTTAGTGGCGATGGTGTTCAAGAGTCATCCTTATGGCCACTGATGTCACCTGGATGGGAGACACGGGTCCTCCGGGGTGGTCTCGGCTGGGTTCGCATCCCACCAATATAACAGTGACTGTTGGGGGACATCATGGAGGTAGGACAGCATAATAGGCTGTGGGGACCTCAGAGCAGCAGACGGGGAAGTGGCTGGGGTGCAGTCCATGCCACATACACCCCAGAGACATCCCATGTGAATGCCATCTGCTGTGGCCGGGCAAGTCTGGGACTGGAGAGAGTCAGCAGACTTCGCCTCAAGAAACGATTGCTACTCCAGGAATTGCAGAGTCCTGCAGGGACCACACACAGCCGGGGATGGACTTTCCCAGGAAGGGGTGGGAGGGATCACATTGTACGGACAGTCCAAGGACCAGATGTTTGTCATCCCACTCCCAGTTTGTCTCTGCTCCTTGCCCACAGTCCCAGGCCCCACCCACCCCATCACAATTTGTCTCCTAGAGCTCCAGAAGGAGGGTCCACACTGCCCGCCCCCGACAGCCCCTGTGCCTGAAGTGAGGTGGACAGCAGCCAACCTACAGTCCCTGCACGTGGTCATCCCTGGCGGTGGGCCCCAGAGGTGACACCTGGGACCACAGGCGTCCACGGAGGCTGAACCCAGTGTGAGTTCCGGCCAGAGCTGCCCCTCTGCAGGGATCGCCCTCTCTGCCTGCTTATGAGCCCCCACCCCTGGGAAAAGACTAGGGGCCTTGGCTGCACCTCACAAACCCCCAGCAGGTCCAGTGGTGAGAGACTCCAGCCCCTTTCCATGCAGGGAGCTATTCCACTTGGGACGTCCCCCTCAGTGAGAGGTGACGCCCCCCGTCAGCAGGGGCAGAAGGAGTAGCAGGAAGGTCACCAGTCACCACTCCGAGGCCTGGTTGAGCTCGCACTGACAATCACAGGCTCCAGACCTAGGGGTCACTCTGGGGGGCCTGAAGACAGCAGGCCAGAGCGGGGGGCGGGACAGTCCAGCCGCTTGGGCCCCATGGTCTTGGGGAGTTTGGTGGGTCTCGCTGCCGCCCTTGGGAAAGCGCCAGGAGTGGATGGCCTTGAAGTAATAGTGGGTCACCTGTGAGGGGTGGATGGGGCTGTGGATGGTGGACAAGGGGTACAGATGAGCCAGAGTGGGGTGGAAAAGGGCTGGTCTTTGGACTGGACACAGGCCTCATCTCTTCTTGAGGAAATCACTAGAAGAGGAAAGTCTACCCTGAACCCTGTCTTTCCCAGAATAGCCAGCATTTCTCAGAGCAAGGTCTGTGGACTTTCTCCAGACCTCATGCTACCTTGTGAAAACAGGTGACATTCCCGTGGGTCATTGGCCGCCAGGCCTGACAGAGGAACCCCAGCCCCTCCATCACCTGCTGCTCTGAGTTCGCTGCAGTTTCTCACTCTGTCCTGCTCCCACGATGTCCCTCTACAGTCACCGTCACAATTGGTGGAAACCCGAACCCGGTCCAGAGACCACCCCTTGGGACCCATGCCTCACATCCTGGGTGGCATCAGCAGCCACACGGAAGAGTTCAGTCACCCGTCCAAGACCACACAGACCGGGTGCCATCCTGAGCCCAGAACTGCCTCCTGTTCAGCCAGACACCCTCCCCTCCTTAGATCCCCTTCCAGGCCTGCACCCTGGAGTTTCCACAGCTTCCCCGCCGGAAACAGCGGGTTGGTGGAACGTCGGTGGACCTAATCCTCACTCAGGCCCAACATTGTCTCCTCAGCACCTCAAGTGGCTCTAGTTCTTGGGTAATGGGTGGGTGAAACTTGGGACACTTCATTCAGCCCACACTCCCCATGATTCAAGTTCAAAGTCGTTACCTCTGGAGCTATGCTTCTAGAATATTCCATACCAGAATCACTGGAAAACATAGCAACACAATCTCTTGCCCTCACCCTGATTCACACTCTAGGGGTGGGTCCAGGAATCCACATCTTCACTGCTGAGGAGGGATGGGTAGGGAAGTCGGCTAGCAGCTGGCTGTCTCTGGCATTTCTGTGGCTCTGCCACGTTCTCCCTCCCCAGGGCCAGTCTCCTCATATGTTCTCTACAGGGCCACTCTGTGTAAGTGTCCACCCCTTCCGTGGGGGAGTCACTTTTGGACCACTTCAGAGGTTTCCATCCTACCTCAGTGGCCCCATAGTGCTTCCTGGAGCTGAGGCTGCGGCAGCAGTCCCAGCCAACAGGGGAGGTTGCCTCCAGTTGTTGGTGACAACCAGGCCAGCATGAGGACCAAAGCCAGGCCTGTGACCAGACAAGGACCCAAGAATTCTGAGCCACCAGGAAACCACTGGGGCCTTTCAAGAAGGAGAAGGGGAAACTTGTATTTTAGAAACTTAGCCTCACCCAGGAGGACAGTAAACATGGTTAGAGGGAAAGCCCTTCCTCTGACCACAGGGAGGTGGACCTGGGGGACGTTTAGAGGCAGGAATTGGACAGATCTCCATTGCCTGCCTGCAGGAGAAGTTGGAATCCAGGGTTGGTGGAGGGGGTTGTAGGAAGAGAGGGAAGAGGAAGCGGAGAGGACCTCAAAAGTTGGTTGAGGGGAGCCCAGAGGAGGGATGTCTCTTGTGAAATTGAGGCTGCTTTCTAGCTACATGTAATTGTCTCCAGCCTTTACAGATTTATGTCTGCTACCTAGAAATACATCAAAGTGATTTTATTTTTTAAATGGTCTATTAAAAAGTATGGTATGGAGTCGTAATCAAAATGTACAACTGTTGTGCTTCAAAGGACACCATCAAGAAAGTGGAAAGGCAGCCCACAGAATGGGAAAAAATATTTGCATAGCTGATAAGAAACTTGTATTCAGAATACAAAAAGAATCCTTGCACCTTAAGATAGGAGGACAAGTCGTCCAATTAAAAATGGGCAAGGGTTCTGAATATACATTCCCACAGGATATGCAAGTATTCATTAGCACAGGAAAAGATCCTGTGACCTCGTTAGTCACAGATAAATGTAAATCAAAAATTTAACGTGGTATCAGTTCAGTCCACTATAATGACTGCAATTAAAGACAGACAACAACAAGTGTTGATGAGGATGTGGAGAAACTGGAACCCTCACACACTGCTGCTGGGAATGGAAAATGGTGCAGACACACCTTGAAAAATAGCCTGACTTTTCCTCAAAAGGTTAAAAACACATTTACCATATGATCCAGCAACTCCTACATATGTATCCACAAGAAATGAAATCATCTGTCCACAGAAAAACTCATACATGAAAGTTCATAGCTGCGTTATTCTTAGGAGCCAGCAGGTAGAAACAGCCCAAATGTTCTTCAGTGGATGAACAGAGAGACAAAATGGATCCATCACACAGTAGACTGTAATTTAGCCTTCAGAAGAAACGAAGGACTGACACGTTACAACACGGATGATCCTCAAAATCATCATGCACAGTGAAGCCAGCCAGACACGAAAGGCCTTATAAGATATGACTCCGTTTTTATGAAATGCCTGGATAAGCAAATCCCCAGCGACAGGAGGTAGATGAATGGCTGCCCAGGGCTGTTTGGGAACAGGGAGGTGGGGATTGGTGGCGACGTCTCAGAGAGATGAAAGTTCTTGAGGTGATTAAAATGTTCTAAAATGCGTGATGGTTTCCCAGTTCTGTAAACTGAATTGTGCATTGCAGTGAGTGAATTGCATGGTCTGTGAATTATAGCACAATAAAGTTACAGAAGCCGGATTGGTGCCCCACACCTATAATTCTAGCACTTTGGGAGGCCAAGGTAGGAGGATTGTTTGAGGCCAGGAGTTCAAGACTACCCTGGGCAATATAGTGAGATCCTGCATGTATAAAAAATAATAATAAATAAATAAAAATTTTAAAATACTGCCATAAAAAAGTCGGTACTGCCTGAAATGAAACAAAATGCCTCCAGATGGTGGTCTTTGAGAGACAGTCATGGAGGGGAGAGGATGGGTCGAGCAAGAAGACAGCCTTGTAGAGATGAAACCTTCTAACTTAATTTAAATAAAAAAATAAAAAACAGATGGGGGCCTCACTATGTTGCTCTGGTTGGTCTCCATCTGTTGGTCTCAAGCAACCCTCTCGCCTAGGCCTCCCGAAGTGCTGGAATTACAGCTGTGAGACACCTCCCTGACTGAGGTGAAGCCTTCCAGCTGGTACAGGCACAGCCTCCTTCGCTCTCCCACTCTAGAATTCTGAGACGGCTCAGGGAGAGATCTGGACTTCCTGGGTGTGGAAGGGGGTTTCAGAAATGAAATGCACTCCTGAGTGGCAGGAAGGGTACTGCTGGGGTCTAGTTAACCCCCATGAAACTCACCAGGACTGTGTGATCTGTAGGTCCTATCTATCTGGGCTCTTCGAGGGTGTAATGGGTTGCATTGTGCCCTTCCCTAGAAGGTCTTTCTGGTGCTTGAATCCAATATGGCTGGTGCCCTTATAAAAAGGGGGAAATCTGGCAGGGTGAGGTGGCTCAAGCCTGGGAGGCTGAGGCAAGAGGATTGCCTGAGCTCAGAGGTTCGAGACCAGCCTGGGCAAATTGACAAGACCTCGTCTCTACAATAAATCAAAAAATTAGTCAGGCATGGTGGTGTGTGCCTATAGTTCCAGCTACTTGCAAGGCTCAGGCAGAAGGATCACATGAGCTCAGCAGGTTGAGACTGTGGTGGCTGCGAGCATGCCACTGCACTCCAGCCTGGGTGACAGAGTGAGACTCCAATTCAAAAAAAAGTGGGGGGGAAATTTGACAGATACACACAGGGAAAAGGCCATGGAGAAAAAGACAACCACCTACCCGCTAAGGAGCAAGGCTCGGAACAAAACCCCCTCCTGGCTCTCAGGAGCCTCCCCTGCAAGACACTTTGACCTCAGACTTCTGGCCGCCAGACCGGAGAGAACAGATTTCTAACCATCGACCATGTTGTGGTACTTCGTTCCAGCAACCCTAGGAAAGGGTACCAAGAGCAGGGCAGTGGCCTGCTGAGCTAGGAGGCTGTGGCATGAGGAGGAGGTGGGAGATGGAGCCAGGGTGGGTGAGACCTGGTGGGGCTGGGGGAGCCGGTCAGCCGGGGTCAGGAGAGCCTGGTCAGCAGAATGCCTGACCTCATCCTCTCTTGAAGGCAGACCCACGACAATGCCAGCCACCCCTGCCACATGCACATGACCCTGAGGCCTCCTTCTGGCTCTCGCAGGTCCTGTCTCCTCCTAGACCCAGGAACACTTCCCTGCAAGGACCTTGTCAGATTCCTTTGCACACCCACCCCCACCTGGCTGGCCCTACTCTCCTGAGCTCTGGGTGTTCACCCAGGCTGCCTTCCAAGTCTGGGCTTCCCTCCGTCCCTCCCCCTCGCAGGTAACTGGGGTTTGGGGGGGACTCAGAGGGTCCCACCCCAGCTCAGAGAGCCAAGGTTCCCAGTCTAGGGATCGGTCCTTACCCTCCCAGGCCCCTTAGACCTCTGCCACTCTCCTGTGGGTCTCTATCTCTGTCCGTCTGTCTCTCTCCTCTGTCTCTGCCTCTCTACTGTCTCTCTGTCCCTCTCTTCTTGTCTGTCTCTGTCCCTCTCTTCTTGTCTGTCTCTGTCCCTCTCTTCTGTCTCTGTCTCTTTTGCTTTCTCTTTCTCCCACCCATCAGCTTGACCCCCTACCCAAGGAAGGCTCCACCTCCCATCCCTCCACCTGTGCAGCTCTAAAACCAGCCACACCCCTCCCAGAGCACAAACCCTCTGGCCCCTGTGCTGGGAAGACAGGGAGGAGAAGGTGACTGACTCCATGGAGTCATTGCGGGGTGGGGAGATCTGGAGTCCCTAAGGCTAAGGACACTGTTGCAGCGGGTTGTGTGGAAGGAGTTTCTCCAAGACACTTTTCTTACACCCGTTCCTCCCCAGCAGGTCCAGCCCCAAGAATCCTGCACTGCTGTGGTCTGCTTCATTGTGAGTAGTAGCAGATTATGGGGGACTGGGGCCCTGGAACCCTGTGTCCCCAGTGTGCCCTCTCCCACTTGCACCAGCCTCACCCTGCTCACCCCTCCAGTCCTCCTGGCTGGGTCCTACTGGCCCGAACTGTGGGGGAGGATGATGCGGACTCTGGGGTGGTTGGCAGGGTGGGCTGGGTTCCAGGAGGCCTGGAATGTCCTCAGTGTCACAAGCTGAGAACCCAGGCCTCCCACCCACCACCCTGAGCCTATGGGGGAAGGCATTACCACTGTGGCCTTCAGAGTCTCGAGGTCATCATGTTTGATCTGTGGACATAACAGTGGCACTCAGGCCCTTGTGACCTCGACCCCCTGAGAGGACACACACACACACACACACCCCTCCATGCCCACACAAACATGTAGGACACGAACACTGCCTCAGGGCGTGATGGGTCAGCTTGCTCTTTTCCCCAGCTTCTATAGTACCAGGTGAGAGTGGGCAGCACGGTTGGATCCATGTTCTTGCTACTGTGGACACACAAATGAAATTGGTGAGTGAGTGCTCTGCTGTCGTCATCCTGAAGTTCTGAGACTTACTGACAAGCAGTCCCACGGGTTCATTTTGCTGTGAGCCCTTCCAGTTAAATGTCAGGTCCTGGTTATGGAGCAGGAACTCCAGCCTAGGAGAGAAATTATGGGGACAGCACTGCGTGTGTGCATTTGTGTGGACACACCTGTAAAAAGGCTCTGAATGTAGATGTGCTCCAAACATTTCCCATGTGCATGTGTGTTTCCGGGCTCGGTCAGGGACACCCTGGTGACAAGGAGCAAGGAGCATAGTTATGGGGTAAGGGCGTTATCTGAGGCGTTAGACCCTATCTGTCTGGGGGAAGCTGGAGAAGGCAGGTCTGCAAGATGAGAGAAACCCAGTCCCCGAAAACCCTCACACCCTGGGAAGCCTGGGGTGGGGGACAGCGCTTCCTTGGCAATTCTCAGAGTGTTCCTCTCAGGAGCTGGGCTGACCCAGGAGCAGGATGTGTCTCTTCTTGCCTTCTTGGGTGCTCCCAACCTCGAGATCCCTAGCCCTTCCACTGTCTCCACCCCAAATGCGAGGCGTACCAGGTCTTCCAAGGAGCTGTGAGACCTGTGACAAAAGGGTTTTCCAGAGCTCAGTGGCCGGGTGCAGGTTCAGGAGGGTGACACAGAGGGTAATGGGTTATTCCCACTGGTTGGCACAGTATTTCTTTTACCTGATTTTTTTTTACAATTCAGGGTTAGATATATAAATATTCATTATGCAGGTACCCTTATCGATGAGGCATGCTCCCCCTTCCCGAGGCAGATTCCCACTACTGCCAATCCCGCTTCCCTGTCCCCCTCCCAGCAATTTTCCGCTACTGCCAATCCTTTTCTTATAGTATTATGATAATTGTTCAAGGTCCGCTTATGAGTGAGAACATGTAATACTCAGTTATTTGTTTCTGTGAAAGATTACTCAGTATTAGGCTCTAAGTTCATTCAGGTTGCTGTGAAGTTCATGATTTTGTTCTTCTTTATGGCCATGTAATATTCTACCGTGTATATGTACCACATTCTTTTATCCAGACTTCTTTTGATGGGCAGCACGGTTGGATCCATGTTCTTGCTACTGTGAACAATTTTTGTCCGCTTTCATGTGGAATTGCGCTGGCACAATGGCACCAAAGTGTGTAGACAGATGCCCTGTCAAAAACATTTGCCCAGGGTTCAGCACACCTTGTCTGTGGCCTTGATCTTTCAGTGATCTGGAAAGTCAGGCTTGTCCAACTGCCCAGATGGGGCCTTAACATGGGACTCATAGGGAAGTCTGTGGGGTGCCTCCCGCCTCTGGGGATCCACACAGGTGTCTGGAGTGAGAATGGCCAGGCACTGCGGGCTGGCAGTCGAGGAGAGCAACCAGTGCACGGTTGACCCACCAGGCACCCCTCAATCTCAATGGGTGCCCAAGAGAGGCAGGGTTACTCTGCCCATCCCCCATCCCTAAAATTCCCTCCTCAGCCAACTCTCACCTGGTACTATAGAAGCTGGGGAAAAGAGCAAGCTGACCCATCACGCTCTGATGCAGTGTTCGTGTCCTACATGTTTGTGTGGGCATGGAGGGGTGTGTGTGTGTGTGTGTGTGCGTGTGTGTGTGTGTGTGTGTCCTCTCAGGGGGTCGAGGTCACAAGGGCCTGAGTGCCACTGTTATGTCCACAGATCAAACATGATGACCTTGAGACGCTGAAGGCCACAATGGTAATGCCTTCCCCCATATGCTCAGGGTGGTGGGTGGGAGGCCTGGGTTCTCAGCTTGTGACACTGAGGACATTCCAGCCCTCCTGGAATCCATGAGGGAATGTTTTCAGGCCTTTTGACCCCAACTCACCTCTTTCACAGCAGCAGGAATTTGACCAGTTCCTTAATAACCTGGTTTATTCAGACTCAAGTCCCAAACAGGTGGATTGATGAGTCATCAGACACCAGGTCAGACACCCCCCCAAGGCTCTCCACAGTTGGGGGGCTCACAATGACAGGTCACCATTTCTGAGACCAAGTTTAGGGGCCCTGGAAGTGGCTTCACCTCTTCCTCACTTCCTGCCTCGGGCTGACTTATACAGGCCAGCCTCTTATTTCAGGGGTGTTTCACAGTGGCCAGCAGCTGCTGCCATGAGGATGGGGGATGGACCCTAGGAAATGTGGTGGTATAGAAATGTGGGTCCCACTTTGTTGATGGCAGCAAATTTCCTTTCTCTCAGGTAATTTTGTATCTTGTAAAAACCTCTTGCCATCTCTTTGGAGATAAGTCCATGGCTAAGTCATCACCTTGGTTAAGAGCCTTGGGAGGACACCGCTGGCAAAAAAAAAAGTTAAACCCCAGAAAATGCCAGCTGTTTCCTGTTTAGAATCTGATCATGAGATTTGGAAGGATTTTTGTTTAGAGTCTGTGGTTAAATGTTAGTTTATTTAAAAGCATATGTTCAGCTGGGCTCGGTGGCTCAGCCTATAATCCTGCGCCTTGGGAGGCTGAGATGAGTGGATTGCCTGAGCCCGCGGGTTCGAGACCCGCCTGGGCAACTTGGCGAGACCTCATTTCTACAGTAAATCAAAAATTAGCCGGGCGTGGTAGCACGCACCTGTAGTTCCAGCTACTTGGAAGGCTGAGGCGGAAGGATCGCCAGAGCCCAGCAGGTCGAGGCTGCGGTGGCCGGGAGCGGCCACTGCACTCCAGTCTGGGCGACAGAGTGA
>CAUYQG010267540.1:0-14984 GCA_963574415.1 Tarsius wallacei
CAGGTGGGTCTCGAACCCACGGGCTCAGGCAATCCACTTACCTCAGCCTCCCAAAGCGTGGGATTACAGGCTGAGCCACCGAGCCCAGCAGGACGAGGCTGTGGTGGCCGGGAGCAGCCGATGCACTCCAGTCTGGGCGACAAAGTGAGACTCCAACTCAAAAAAAAAAAAAAAGAAAGAAAGCGTTTGGCATTAATGGGAAATTGCCAGGGGAGGGAGGGTGGGATTGGCAGTTGAGCGAAACTACTAGGGGAGGGAGAGGCACACCTCATCAGCAAGGGTACATGCATAATCAATGTTTGTATACCTAACCCTGAATTGTACCCCACATCTTTATAATAATAAAAAATAAAAATGGGCAAAAGACATGAATAGATACTTCTCAAACGAAGACAAACAAGCAGCCAACAGATACATGAAAAACTACTCAGCCTCACTAATCATCAGAGAAATGCAAATCAAAACCACATTGAGATATTACCTAACACCAGTAAGAATGGCCATGATTAATAAATCAAAAACAACAGATGCTGGTGAGGATGCGGGGAAAGGGGAATGCTTCTACACTGTTGGTGAGAGTGTAAATTAGCTCAACCTCTATGGAAAACAGTGTGGTGATTTTTAAAAGATCTAGAAATTGACCTTCCATATGACCCAGCATTCCCCCTTCTGGGAATATACCCAGAGGAACTCAAATCATTCTACAAAAAAGATATCTGCACACATATGTTTATTGCAGCACTATTCACAATAGCAAAAACATGGAACCAAATGTGCTACCCATCAAAAGAGGCCTGGATAAAAATATCTGGAACATATACATGATAGAATATTACACAACCACAAAGAAGGACAAAATTATGGACTTCTCAGCAACATAGTTGGATTTAGAGTCTTTCATAATCTGTCGAGGAAAAAAGAACTGAATACCACATGTTCTCACTTATAAGTGGGTTCTGAACATTTATCACAGTATTACAAGAGCAGGATCGGCAGTAATGGGACACTGCCAAGGGAAGGAGAAAGAGGGACACATAACGTAAGTAAAGGTACCTGATCCTAAACCAGGGGAAGTAAGAGCCAGTGGGAGGCCCAAATTTCACCTGTATGCAGACCACTCTTGTACCTAAACCTGACTTGTACCCCACATCTTTAAAATAAAATAAAGAGCCGGGCTCGGTGGCTCAGCCTGTAATCCCGCACCTTGGGAGGCTGAGGTGAGTGAATTGCCTGAGCCCGCGGGTTCGAGAGCCGCCTGGGCAACTTGGCGAGACCTCATCTCTACAGTAAATCAAAAATTAGCCGGGCATGGTAGCACGCGCCTGTAACTCCAGCTACTTGGAAGGCTGAGGCGGAAGGATCACCGGAGCCCAGCAGGTCAAGGCTGCGGTGGCCGGGAGCGGCCACAGCACCCCAGTCTGGGCGACAGTGAGATTCCAACTAAAATAAAAATAAAAATAAAATAAAGAGAAAAAAAAGAGAGAAGTTCTAGCCAGATCCAGTAAACAAGGAAAAAAATAAAATGCACCAAGATCAAAAAGGAAGAGAGAAAATTATCCCTATACACAGATGACTTGATCTTATGTACAGAAAAATCTATAAGAATCATACTAGAGCTGACATATGAATTCAGCAAAAGTTGCAGAGTACAAGATCAACAAATGAAATTCAGTTGCCTATCAGTAATAAGCAAACCAAAAAGAAAATTAAGAAAGAAATTCCACTTACGATTAGATCTGAAAGGATTAAACACCTTGGAATAAATCTAACGAATGAGGTGAAAGATTTGTATGCAGAAAACTACAAAAAATTGTTGAAAGAAATTAAAGACCTAAATAAATGCAACATATCTTGTGTTCATGGATAGGAAGATTAACATTGTTTAATGTCAATACTATCAAGGTGATCTATAGATCCAATGCAATCCCTATCAAAATTCCTTTTTTTTCTGAAATGAAAAGACCAATTCTGAAATTCATATGAACAGACACAGGAAGAAAAGTACTGTATGATCTCACTTATATATGGAATCTAAAAATCTAAAATAATCAAACTTGTAGAAGCAGAAAGTTGAATAGTGGTTGTCAGGAGTTGGGGAGAAGGAGAAATGGGAAGGTGATGCTTAATGGTACAGAGTTTCACTTATGCAAGATAAATACGTTCTGAAGATATATCATACAGCATAGTGTCTATAGCTAACAATAATGTATTGTATACTTAAAATATGCTAAGAGGGTAGATTTTATATTGTGTTCTTACCACATAAATACACAAAATAATGATGATGATGATGATGATAATAATAATAAAGAGAGCAGGAGGCAACATTGAGAGAAAAGGGATATGTTTATGGCTTTGATGATAATGCTGGTTTCATGGGTTTGCACTTATTCTTAATCTCATCAAGTTGTATACATTAAATATGGGCAGCTTTTACATGTCAATTAAACCTCAATAAAATGTTTTTAAAGTTTATATGGAATTGTGAGTGGCCCAAAAGAGTCAAAATCATCTGGAAAAAGAATAAATTTGCAAAACACACTAACCAACTTCAAGACTAGAAAGCTAAAGTAATTCAAATGGTATGGTACTGTCATAAAAATAGAATAGAAAGCTGTCTTAAGTCTATTTTTTCATTGCTATAAAGGAATACCTGAGGCTGTGTAATTTTAAAGAAAAGAAGTTTAGTTGGCTCATAGTTCTTCAGGCTGTAAAAGAAGCTTGGTGCCAGCTTCTGCTTCTGGTGAGAGTCTCAGAAAGTTTCCATTCATGGCAGAAGGCAAAGGGAAGATGGCATATCACAAGGCAAGGGAGAAAGATAAAGAAAAGGGAGGTTCCAGGCTCTTTTCATCAGTCAGATCTTACATGAACGAATAGAGTGAGAAGTCATCAAGCCGTTCATGAGGAATCCACTTGCATAATCCAAACACCTTCCACCAGGCCCCACCTCCAACACTGGGGATCTAATTTCTTTTTTTTTTGAGTTGGAGTCTCACTCTGTCGCCCAGACTGGAGTGCAGTGGCCGCTCCCGGCCACCGCAGCCTCGACCTGCTGGGCTCCGACGATCCTTCCGCCTCAGCCTTCCGAGTAGCTGGAACTACAGGCACGCGCTACCACACCCGGCTCATTTTTGATTTATTGTAGAGATGAAGTCTCGCCAAGTTGCCCGGGCAGGTCTCGAACCCGCGGGCTCAGGCAATCCACTCACCTCCGCCTCCCACAGGCGTGGGATTGCAGGCTGAGCCACCGAGCCCGGCTGGGGATCTAATTTCAATATGAGATTTGGAGGGGACAAGTATCCAAACTGTATCAAGAGCTCAGAATAAACCCTCATATATATCATCCATTGATTTTCAACAAGGGTGCCAAGACTGTTCAATAGGATAAAGACAGTCTTTTCAACAAACGATACTGGGAAAATAGGATATACACATGCAGACAAATGAAAATGGACTCTTTCTGTATACCATAGCATAATTAACACAAGATAAATGAAAGACCTAAATTTAAGAGTTGAAACTATAAAACTTTTAGAAACTATTGGGGGAAATCTACATGACATTGGATTTGGCAATGATTTCATGAATATGACGCCAAAAGCACAGGCAATAAAAGAAAAAATAGATAAAATGAACTTCATTAAAACTAAGAACATTTGTGCATCAAAGGACACTATCAAGAAATGAAAAGACAACCTACTGAATGACAGAATAAACTTTCAAATCATATATCTGATATATATTAGACATATATACATATCTGATAAAAGATTGATATCCACAGTTTATAAGGAAACCCTAAGACTTAATAACAGCAAAAACTGAGCAATCTAATTTAAAAATGGGCAAAGGACTTGAATAGCCATTTCTCCAAAGACATGTAAATGTACAATAAGTATATAAAAAGATATTCAACATAATCATTAGAGAAATAGAAACCAAAACAACAATGAGATACCACTTCACATCTACTGGGATGGTTACTAAAAAAAAGAAATTAGTGAGGATGTAGAGAAAATAGAAACCTTGTGTATTGCTGGTTGGAATATCAAATGGTGCAGCCACTTGGATAATAAAGTGTTCTGCACAGAATTACCATATGACCCAGAAATTCAATTTCTAAATCTAAATTCCCATACCCAAAATAATTGAAATGATTGAAAGCAGGGACTCGAACAGATACCTGCACACCTATATCCATAGCAACATTATTCACAATAGACCAAAAGTAAAAACAACCCAAGTGTCAAATCAAAAGATGAGTGAGGAAACAGAATGTGGTATATGCATAACAAGGGAATATTATTTCACTACAAAAAACTAAAATGTTGATATATACTACAACATGGATGGACCTTGAAAGCATTATGTTTAGTTAAATAAGTCAGACACAATAGGACTAATATTATATGATTCCACTTATATGAGGTACCTAGATTAGGCAAATTCCTATAGATAAAAAATATAATAGAGGTTACCAGGACTTGGAAATAGGAGGGAAAGGGAATTATTTTCTTATTAGGTACAGAGTTTTTTATGAGAATGAATTTTTAAAGTTTTGGATATAGAGAGTGCCATGATCTGAACGTTTGTGTCCCTCCAAAACTTATATATTGAAACCTAACCTCAAAGACTGTGGTATTAAGAGGTGGGGGGAGGAGGCTTTGGGAGATGATTAGGTCTTGAGAGCTTTACCTTCATGAATAAGATTAGTGCCCTTATAAAAGGGCTTCAGAGAATCTGTTTGTGCCTTCTGCCCTGTGAGGATATAATGTGTCCCTTTCACTGTGTAAGGACACATGGAGAGTGCCGTCCATGAGGAATAGCTCTCACAAGTCTCTGAATCTGGTGGTACCTTGACTTGAACTTCCCAGTTTCCAGAACTGTGGGCAATATGTTTCTGTTGTTTATAAATCCATGTTTACAGAATATTGTGACTGTATTTAATGCTACTGCATTGTAGATTTACCAGTGGTAAAAATTATAAATATTATGTTACAGACATTTTACCCCCCAAAAAGATTGAAATTTATCAGACTCTCATTCTCCCATCAGATTGGGTGTATACACACACACACACACACACACACACACACACATACACACACACACACACACACACCTGATAATATCCAATGTGGGCTAAAATCTGTAATTATAAATAGTCTCATACTCTTTTAGGAAATGTCAAGATATTTTGAATGCGGGAGGCAAGGGAACTGAAGAGAGGAAAAGAAAATGTCAAAGGAGGGTAAAAGGATACCCAGTATGTGATATTTAGTAGGTCAGAACTTGAAGTGTAGAAGGAACCAGTGAATATTTCCCAGTGGCAGGTCTAGGAATAAGCATGACTAATGTTCAACTTTTAAAATAAGTTATTTATTTTTGCTTTCAACTCTGAATTATATGGAAAAAAACATTTTTTCCATTTTATTTTTGAAAAAAAAAATTCAGTAAACAGCATTTATTTTATTTGAACAACTCACAAGAAGAAAAATACTTCAGACTTCAAGTCTAGACATTTTCCTAAGGGTAAGAGAGTGTATATAGTTTATGTTTTGGTGAGGCAAAGGCTTTCTTACCACAAGGTTGGTTAGCAAACTTAATTTCCCATGACAAATTTAAAGTCCTATCATTTTCAACTTTAGGAAAGACAAACACATTCCTATAAAAAAAATATTTAAAATGTAGTCCCTATAATAAATTCAAACAATAAGTTTGCAGGCTGTAGGCTTTGTAGTTCAAAGTTTCATATTACAGTCTGTCACAACCAGTAAAAATCAAATATATAATAAAAACTGTAGTCATATCTACAAGAAACCAATAGTGTATACATTCAAAGTTGAAAGAAGAATGTTAACGCCTTGACTTAAAATTCTTCCATTGTATTCACCAAGCCGCCAAAGTCCATAATTTTGTTCTTCTTTATGGCTGCATAATACTCCATTATGTATATGTACCACATTTTCTTTATTCAGTCCGCTTTCAATGGGCAGCAGGATTGGTTCCACGTTTTTTTACTGTGAATAGTGTGGCAAGAAACATGCATGTGCAGGTGTCTTTTTTCTAGAGTGGTATATGTTCCTCCGGGTATATTCCCAGAAGAGGGATTGTGGATTGTATGGAAGGTCAATTTTAGTTCTTCTAGGAATCGCCACACTGTTTTCCATAGAGGTTGTTCTAGCTTGCACTCCCATCAACAGTGTAGAAAGTGATCCCTTGAGGTTGAACTACCAACCAACAGTGTAGAAGCATTCCCTTTTCACCACACCCAATTGAGCATCTGTTGTTTTTTTACTTATTAATGACAGCCATCCTTACTGGAGTTAGGTGGTATTTCATTGTCGTTTTGATTTGCATTTCTCTGACGATTAGTGACGCTGACTAATTTTTCATGTGTCTGTTGACTGCTTGTATGCTTTCTTTTGGAAGTGTCTGTTTATGTCCTTTGTCCACTTTTTAATGGGGTTGTTTGTTTTTTTCCTTTCACTTTGTTTGAGTTCCTTGTAGATCCTGAATGGTAGGCCTTTGTCAGATGCATAATTTGCAAATATTTTTTCCCATTCTGTGGGTTGTCTCTTTACTCTCTTGATGGTTTCTTTTGCTGTGCAAAAGCTTTTCAGTTTGATGAGGTTCCACTTGTCTATCTTAGCTTTTATGGCATTCACTTTTGGGGACTTGGTCGAGAATTCATTGCTTACTTCGATGTGCCTAAGGGTGTTTCCTAAGTTTTCTTCTAGGATTCTTATACTTTGAGGTTTTATGTTTAGGTTTTTGATCTATTTAGAGTTGATTTTTGTTTATGGTGAGAGGTAGGGGTCCTGTTTCATTCTTCTGCCTGTAGTCAACCAGTTTTCCCAGCACCGTTTGCTAAATATGGTCTCCTTTCCCCATTGCTTGTTATTGGTGGCTTTGTTAAAGATGAATTGGTTGAGAGACCGTGATTTTACTTCTGGAATCTCTGTCCCGTTCCATTGATATATGTGCCTACACCTGTACCAATACCAGGCTATCTTGATTACCATAGCCCTGTAATAAAGTTTAAAGCCTGAAAGTGTGATATCTCCCACTTATTTCCTTTTGCTGAGGATTGTTTTGGCTATTGGTGCCCTTTTTGTTTCCATATGAATTTCTGTATTGTCCGTGAAAAATGATGTTGGATATTTGATGGGCATTGTATTGAATCTGCAGATTGCCTTGGGAAGGACATCTTGATGATATTGAGTCTTCCCATCCATGAGCATGAGATGGTTTTTCCATTTGCTTTTGTCATCCTTGATTTCTTTGAGCAACGTTGTGTAGTTCACAGTGTAAAGGTCTTTCACTTTTCTGGTTAGGTAGATGCCGAGGTATTTCATTTTTTTGTGGCTATTGTGAAGGGGGTTGTACTTTTTATTTGGTTCTCTGCCTGCTTGATGCTGGTTTATAGACATGCAATTTTCTTTTGTGCATTGATTTTTTAACCTGAGACTTTTGACTGACTCCCTACCTTGAATCATATTTTTTGCCAAGAATGATAGCTCAACTTCCTCTTTTCCTATTTGGATACCCTGGATTTCCTTCTCTTGCTGATTGCTCTGGCTCGGACTTTCAGCACTACGTTGAACAAGAGGGGTGAGAGAAGGCATTCTTGTCTTGTTTCAGGTCTTAGGGGGAATGTTTCCAGCTTCTGCCCATTGAGCAAAATGTTGGCTGTGGTTTATCACAGATGGCTCTTACTACTTTGAAGAATGTTCCTTCTATGCTTAGGTGCTCGGGTTTCTACCGAGAAGGTGTGTTAGATTTTGTCAAATGCTTTTTCTACATCTAATGATATAATCATGTTCTTCTTGGTTTTGCATCTGTTAATGTGCTGAATTATGTTTACGATCTTGTGAATGTTGATCCAGTCCTGCATGTTGGGAATGGAGCCCACCTGGTCATGGTGTATGATCCTTAAAATGTGTTGTTGGATCTGATTGCATTTTTTTAAATTATCAAATTTACTGACAAAAGCCAGCAACCTGTAGGGTGATTGTTATGCACTGATTAATTTATAAAGGTTATTAGGTAAAACTTTTTGTCTGATGGAAGAGCGATTACTAGTAATTTTTTTTTAATTCTAGTTTAGCTAGGCTTGTGAAGAAACTGAAGCTGGAGTTCAGGCCGAGCCTTTTTAACAATAGGAAGGTCAGGCTCAGCCTGTAAACCCAGCACTTGGGGAGGCCGAGGCTAGTGGATTGCCTGAGCCCATGGGTTCGAGACCAGCCCGGACAACTTGGCGAGACCTCATCTCTACAATAAATCAAAAATTAGCCGGGCATGGTGGCGCGCGCCTGTAGTTCCAGCTACTTGGAAGGCTGAGGCAGAAGGATCATTGGAGCCCAGCAAGTCAATGCTGGGTGGCCACAAGAGTGCCACTGCACTCCAGCCTGGGCGACAGAGTAAGACTCCAACTCAAAAAATAAAAAAATTAAAAATAATAATAATAGGAAGGTCCTATTTGGGTCTGGTGCAGATTTTAAGCCTGTCACAAATCTGTCTCTGCAGAAGCGTTATGCTGTACAATGCAGAGCAATGTGAGAACCCGGGATTGGAGTCCTGGGTGTTTTACTCCTGTGTTGGTAATGAATACAACTGGGTATGGCTGTTGGCAGTGATGTATAAGTGACATTTTTTAAGTGGCTCTGGTCTTCAGATTGCATGATTCATTTAGGTAGGTTGATAAGGTCTCTCATCTCTGCTTATACAATGCCTCAACGCACTTTGATGGCTGTCTGGCATCGCCTCATAAAATCAACTGTATGTAGTCCTAGTCACTTGAAAAAGGAAGAAATAGTAATTTTCCTCTTTGAGTATCATTATAAACTCAGCTTTTGACCTTTTTGGTTTTAATTAAATATACTAATTTTCTCTTTAATGTTCATATTGTCACGGTTTGGCAGTTTGCTCCTTTAAACTGGCTCTTGTGTCCTGTAATTCTAGAATATTTAAAAACAAGGCATCCAGGCTCAGCAAGCACATCTCTTTTTGCAATACAAAGAACCAGGTAATTTCAAGGAAACCCTGGTTAACTGAAGAGTAATATTAGAACAATTCAATAGATCCACAACATTGTATAGTATTTTGCAGAAAGTAATTTAATATAGTTATTTAAATGTTAATGCACTCCAGTTGTGAACTTATATTTGCTTTGACATTAATATCAACTTAAGTAATGGTAACTTGAGATTTATAAAGGAGAGTAAATATAACAATGATAAGATAACAATTTTAGATAATCAATTGAAATATCTAAATTTTTGCATCATTTAACACATATTCAAACACTGTATTCCAATTTTTGGGTGACTACTGTCATCACAAAGACAAAAAAGACAATCATTTAAAATAAAAGCACATTTTGATTTAGCTAAATTATTAACTTGAATCATACTACACATTTTATCACATTTTAGTTCTACCTTAAATTAGTATATTGCAATCTTTAGATGGTTTTTGAATGTAAAATACTTCAAAATTGTAAACTTTTTTAATGACCTTTAGTTATTTTTTTAAATGGTGTATACCATCCCCATCACAAGTCATGCATGGTAAAAGAAAAAAAATTATTAACTTCACTTTTAAACTGTAAGTTTATGAAACAGGATTACTATCATTGAAAAGTGTATTCCAGGCCAGGTAAGGTGGCCTATGCCTATACCCCCAGCACTTTGGGAGGTCGAAGAGAGAGGATTGCTTGAGACCAGAAGTTTGAGACCAATTTGAATAGCAAGACCTTGTCTCTACAAAAAAATCAAAAACATGAATAGGAAGAGTCAACATAGTTAAGATGTCCATCCTACCAAAGACAATTTACAGATTCAACGCAATACCCATTAAATTACCAACATCGGCCGGCTGGGTGGCTCAGCCTGTAATCCCAGCACTTTGGGAGGCCAAGACATATGAATTGCCTAAGTCCGCGGGTTCGAGACCAGCCCCAGCAATTTGGTGAGACTTCATCTCTACAATAAATTTAAAAATTAGCCAGGCATGGTAGCGCATGCCTGTAGTTCTGGCTACTTGGAAGGCTGAGGCGGAAGAATCACTGGAGCTCAGCAGGTCGACGCTGGGGTGGCCGTGAGTGTGCCACTGCACTCCATCCTGGGTGACAGAGTAAGACTCCAACTCAAAAAAAAACAATTACCAACATCATTCTTCTCAGACCTGGAAATGACGATACAGATATTCATATGGAAACATAAACAACCATGAATAGCCAAAACAATTCTTAGCAAAAGAAATAAAGCAGGAGGTATCACATCGAGACTTCAAACTTTGCTATAAGGCTACAAAAATCAAAACAGCCTGCTATTGGTAAAAGAACAGTCATAGGCATAAGGACCAGTGGAACAGAATAGAGATTCCAGGAGCAAAACCTCAATTACTCAACCAAGTCATCTTTGACAAAGCCTCCACCAACAACCACTGGGGAGAGGAGACTATGTTTAATAGATGATGCAGGGAAAACTGGCTGACCACATGAAGAAGATTGAAACAGGACTCCTACTTATCACCACACACAAAAATAAACTCTAAGTGGATCAAAGACCTAAATGTAAAACCTCAAACTATAAGAACCTTAGAAAGTACAGGAGACACCCTTACGGAAATTGGAACTGGCAACCAATTCCTGATCAAAACCCCAAGTGCCCATGCCATAAGAGATAAGATAGACAAGTGGGACTTCATCAAACTGACAAGCTTCTGGAAAGCCAAAGAAACCATCAAGAGAATAAGGAGACAGCCCACAGACTGGGAAAAAAATATTTGCCAATTGTATATCTGACAAAGGCCTAACATCTAGGATCTACAAGGAACTCAAACGTGCTGAAAGGAAAAAAACAAACAGCCACATTAAAAAGTGGGCAAAAGACATAAATAGACACTTCTCGAAAGAAGACATATGGGCATTCAACAGACACATGAAAAAGTGCTCAGCCTCACTCATCATCAGGGAAATGCAAATCAAAACCACATTGAGATACCACCTGACCCCATTAAGAATGGCCATCATTAATAAAACAAACAACAACAGATGCTGGCGAGGATGAGAAGAAAAAGGAACGCTTCTACACTGCTGGTGGGAATGCAAACTAGTGCAACCTCTTTGGAAGACAGTGTGGAGATTTCTGAAAGAAGTAGAAATTGACCTTCCATATGACCCAGCAATCCCCCTATTGAGAATATACCCGGAGGAATTCAAGTCGTTTACGAAAAAGATACCTGCACACGCATGTTTGTTGTAGCTCTTTTCACAATAGCAAAAACATGGAACCAACCATGCTGCTCATTGAAGATGGACTGGATTTTTTTTTAATGTGGTACAGATACACAATGGAATATTATGCAGCCATAAAGAAGGACAAACATATGGACTTCGCAGCAGCTTGGATGGATTTGGAGTCTATCATACTCAGTGATCCATCACAGAAACAAAGAACAGAATACCATATGTTCTCACTCATAAGCGGACCTTGAACAATTATAATACTATAAGAAATGGATTGGAAACTGCTAGGGGAGGGAGGTTGATTGGCAGTTGAGGGAAACTGCTAGGGGAGGGGGGGCACACCTCATCAACAAGGGTACCTGCATAATCAACGTTTGCATACTTAACCCTGAATTGTATCCCACATCCTCAAAATAAAAATAAAAATAAAAAATAAATAAGAGTTAAAAAAAAAAAGTCCGCAAGCTGAAAGTTCCCGAATGGGTAGACACAGTCAAGCTGGCCAAGCATAAAGAGCTTGCTCTCTACCATGAGAACTGGCTCTACACGCAAGCCGCTTTCACAGCACCACACCTGTACCGGGCGGTGCTGGGGTTGGCTCCATGTTCAAGATCCACGGGGCCCGTCAGAGAAATGGCGTCATGCCCAGCCACTTCAGCCGAGGCTCCAAGAGTGTGGCTCGCCGGTCCTTCAAGTCCTGAAGGATCTAAAAATGGTGGAAAAGGACCAAGGTGGGGGCCGCAAACTGACACCTCAGGGACAACCGGACAGTGGCAGCTGCCAACAAGAAGCATTAGAACAAATGATGCTGGGTTAATAAATTGTCTCACTCGAAGGAAGGAAGGAAGGGAGGGAGGGAGAAATGGAGGGAGGGAAAAAAGAAGGAAATCCTGTTATATGCAACAACATGCATAACCCTGAAGGACATTATGTTAAGTGAAATAAGCCAGGCACAGAAAGACAACTACTGCATGATCTCACTTATATGTGGCATCTAAAAAAGCGGAACTCACAGAAGCAGAGGGTAGGATGATAATTACCTGTGGCTGAGAATGGGGGAATTTGGGAGATGTTGGTCAAAGGATACAAAATTTCAGTTAAACAGGAGGAATAAGTTCAAGATCTATTGAACACACTGTGCCTATAGTTAATAACAATATATTATATACTTAAAAATTGCTGAGAGTAGATTTTAAGTACTCTCACCATGAAAAAAAGATACATGTGTGAAATACTGCATATAATAATCAGCTTGATTTAACCATTCCACAATGTATACATAATTTAAAATATGTTGTATACAATAAATATTTACAAAAATAAACAAATAAAAGTTTGTCAAAAAGACAGTCGATTAAAATTTTACATTTGTACTTGAATTTTAAAAAGCAAAAAACCAAACACAATTAGAAATACAAGCATATTTACATAATGTGATAAAGTATTCTCTAGTCGATACCTAATGTTGAGTTAGCCATTCCACAATGTATACATCTTTAAAACATTGTATTGTACACCATATATATTTACATAAAATGTGTCAATTAAAAAATTAATAATAACAAGCATGTATTTTATGATGGTTATCTTCTGTTTACCCTTCCAGATGACTCTTAACACTTCTACATTCTACCCTATGCCCCATGAGGTAACTTTGGGTTTTGCTGTTGTTGCTTAATTTTGTAACATTTCAATTTGGCTAAACTGAACTACACTCCCCAGAATTTCTGCTCTGAGCTACAAGGGGGATTCTTTCATGAGAATTAGAGAGAAAGGAGGCAGTAGGCATTTTATAGCATACACATGCCTTCTCCCAATTATTCAATCAAACACTAATCTAGGTACTGCTGTGAAGGAATTCTGCAGTTATTAATTATTGTCTCTAATCAGTTTCTGTTGAGTAAATCAAAAGGAAGATTATCTTAGGTGGGCATGGACTAATCAGATGAAAGCCCTTTAAAAGAAGGCTTAAGTCCTCCCTAAAAGCAGAAACTCCAAGCAACAGAAAGGAAGAAAAACTAAATATTTCCACATTTGTGGACCTTCACACTCACTTTGGTGTTGCTGATTTGCTGACTCACGTGGTTGGCATGAAATAGTGGCTAAGTGAAATAGTGGTTAAGTCTGCAATTACTCTGCCATTTTCCTGAAACTTCCTTTAATTTCTTCAGCTCACATTTGAGGGTTTCCATTTTCTTTTGATCTTCTCTTCTTGACCTTGTGCACCGTGGACTTTGGGCTTTCTAGCCAGCCCTCACAATTGATTGGGTAAGAAAATTCTTTGTAATAAACCTCATCATACATACACACACACACATACACACACACACAAATGCATATATATAATTGGTTCTGCTTCTCCAGTTGAACGCCAACTATATACTTTGCTTGGGAGGCTAGTTTGTACAGATGAATTCAATGAGCTCCATTGTCCTTTATTTTCTGGCAAAAAAATTGGAGG
Source organism: Tarsius wallacei (assembly GCA_963574415.1). NCBI lineage: Eukaryota > Metazoa > Chordata > Mammalia > Primates > Tarsiidae > Tarsius > Tarsius wallacei. Next base: position 13,716 of record CAUYQG010267540.1, read on the forward strand.
AAGAATAAATGTGATTTATTTGTGATTTATCCCTTTCTGTTTATTAGCTTATTTATTTTCTTGGCCTATCACTTTCCAGGCAGGTTGCTATTAACTGGCTATGTCACAGTGCCCCTCAGGTTGCCCTAGCTACACAGCTTTCTCTCTTTCTTCTCAATAGGTTTAGGCCTAGGAGTGGTCATAGAGCCTCACTGTAATGTTATTAGCCTTGAGATAAGACATTACACTTTGTTGTTTCTGGGATTTGAACCCGCCTTCGTCAGCTCCATAGCCCTTGCTTAAGCCACCACAGCCGTGCCACCTCTTAATATTTTGTTGTTTCTCTACACCCTGTCCTCAGGTTTGTCAATAATACTTCTATTAAAAGTTCCTAGAATTGTTCTAATCTTAGTGTACCACCTACCTCTTGCCAAAACACTGAAAATTTATTTCTGGTAAGAATTTTATTAGATGATAAAAGTAATAGAAAGCATTGTAAAACAATATTTTTAATAAACTATGTGGAGAAAAAAATTGTTAAGGCTAACATTTAAAACCCAAAAATCATTATTGGATAAAAATGAAAGGTTAGATCACAAATATTAAAAATATCACATGGCAAAAGACACTAAACAAAGACAGAAAGTGATATAACAAACTGAGAAAACAACTGCATCATATAAATTTAAAAGGTTGATCTCTATAACAAAAAAGTGCCTATAAACTTGTAAGAAAAAGGAACAATTAGAAAAGATGAGAAAATGATATAAACAGTTTGTAAAAGAACAAATTAAGACATGTTAAAAAAATGTTATAATTGAATGAATGTATTTCCCATATTGTGACTATGGAAATGATAAATAAATGAGAATGAACTATCACTTTTCCCCCATTTCATTAGAAAATGTTTAAGTTGATAACATCCACATTTTATAAAAGTATATAGGAATAAGCACTATCATATTCTGTTCATGAGCATATAAACTGATTGTCATTTCATAAAAATTTGACAATGTTTGTTAAAAATGGTCACATCCAGCCGGGCTTGGTGGCTCAGCCTGTAATCCCAGCACTTTGGGAGGCTGAGGTGAGTGGGTTGCATGAGCCAGCAGGTTCGAGACCCACCTGGGCAACTTGGTGAGACCTCATCTCTATAATAAATCGAAAACTAGCCGGGCGTGGTAGCGCGTGCCTGTAGTTCCAGCTACTTGGAAGGCTGAGGCAGAAGGATCACCAGAGCCCAGCAGGTCGAGGCTGCGGTGGCTGGGAGTGGCCACTGCCCTCCAGTCT
>CAUYQG010267553.1:0-10741 GCA_963574415.1 Tarsius wallacei
ATTTATTGTAGAGATGAGGTCTCACCAAGTTGTCCAGGTGGGTCTCGAACCCGCGGGCTCAGGCAATCCACTCACCTCAGCCTCCCAAGGCGCGGGATTACAGGCTGAGCCACCGAGCCCGGCTTCAACAGCTTTTTAAAATGGTTCATGATTCCAAAAAGATTAATCATTACTGGCTAAAGAGGAAAGGTAGACTGTTATGAGGTGTTTGGGGAGTGAAAGCTTAAAGTTTTTGTTTTATTTAATTTAAAGCAAGGCTTTATCAAACACAACTAAAACAGTTCTTCCACTCCTATTCTTTAAAAGCAAATGATCTTTTGTCAGTGCTGTTTAGAACAAACTTAGGCCTTAAATTTTTAGTAGAAACAGAAATTTAACACATATTTTACCGTTTTCTTTTTTTTGAGTCAGCGTCTCACTCTGTGTCCCAGACTGAAGTGCAGTAGCATGCTCTCGGTCGCAGCAGCCTCGACCTGCTGGGCTCAGGCGATCCTTCCGCCTCAGCCGTCCAAGTATCTGGAACCACTGACATGCACCACCACCACACCCAGCAAATTTTTTCATTTATTGTAGAGACAATGTCTCGCCATGTTGTTAAGGCTAGTCTCAAATCCCTGGGCTCAGGTAGCCCTCTCGCATCAGCCTCCCAAAGTGTTGGGATTTCAGGCATGAGCCACTGCGCCCAGTTTATATTTTATCTTTTGGTAGAACTTTTTTCATCATTATTTAGAGGTGAAAAATAATGACCTCTGAAAAAATAAGTGAAGTATTTGCTATAATGGTAAGAAATGAATGAATGATTATGTTAACTGTTTATGCAAAACTCAAGTTGTTTCCATAAGTGAAGTTTTCACTTTTTCGAATTATGTGACATACTCTTAAATTTATAGTAGTTTAGTACTGGATTCTATTATTTAGAGTGATTTAGATATGCCATTTATTTTTTATAAAATTTCAAATCTGAGAAAATATTAGAGGGTAGCTGCTTTATGCCACTCATACTAAGTTCTATTAGTTACAGATTTTTTAAAAATTGTGAATTGTGAATTTTATTCAGCAGTTTTAGTGTTAGTACTAATATGGTGTTAACTTGAAGGTTTTCTTCTTTGTTTCAGTAGCTTTAGGGAGTACAGATAGATTTTGGTTACATGATTGCATTGTATAGTGGTGAAGAAAAAGTTACAGAATTTAAGTGTACTAATTCTGGTTTATTTTAAATTCATTTTGGGCTTTACTTTTTCTGTATTACAGTGTGACAAAAACAAAAATTTCATCACTTTCAGTGTTGGCAAGAATGTGAGGAAAAGAAGTACTCTTATGCTTTTGGTATGGTTTTTTTTTTTTTTTTAAGAGTAGTTTGCTTGTATCTGTCAAAATTTTAAATGGAGCATTTCCTTGATCCCATAGTGTTACTTCTCAGAAAAGTATAGATTTCGACTGCCGCTTTTTTGATTCTTACTCTGTATGTGAAATACATTTTAAAAAATATTTTTATTGAGATATAATTCACATATCATATAATTTACCCATTTAGATCATTTTTGACATAATATGAATTTTTAAAAAATGATGTAAAATATATAAAATTTTTCATTTTAACCTTGTGTTGCTCAGGCTGGTCTTGAACTCCTGGGTTTAAGTGATCCTCTCACCTTAGCCTCCTGAGTAGCTGGAATTATAGGGGTGAGACACGGCCTCCAGCTATTTTAGCCTTTTTTAAGTGTACAATTCAGTGACGTTAATTACATTCACAGTGTTGTAAATTCACAATATTGTACATCTATTACTACTATTTCCAAACATTTTTCATTACCCCAAACAGAAACTCTAACCATTAAGCAGTAACTCATTCCCCGTACTCCCAGTGACTGATAATGTTTAATTTACTTTCAGTGTCTGTGAATTTGCCTATTCTGTGTAATCATGCAATACTTGTCCTTTTGTGTCTGGCTTATTACATTTACCGTAATATCTTTAAAGTTCAACTGTGTTGTAACATGTATCAGAATTTTCATTCCTTTTCATGATTGAATAATAATCTATCTTATGGATATATTTTTAAAAACCTATTCATCTATGATTGACTCTTGGTTTATTTCTACCTTTTGACTATTGTGAATAATGCTGCAGTGAACATTGTCATACAGTTATATGTTCAAGTCCCTGCTTTCATTTCTTTGGGTATATGTTGTCTAGAGGTGGAATTGCTGGATCGTATGGTAATTTTATGTTTAGCTTTTTGAGGAACCTCCACACTGTTTTTCATAGGGGCTGTACTATTTTGTATCTGACCAGCAGTGTATGAGGACTCCAATTTCTCCAAATCCTTGTGATATTTTCTTTCTTCCTTTCTTTTTCCTTTCCTTCCTTTGCCATCCTCAAGAGTATAAAGCTCACTGTTGTTTTGACTTACATTTCATAAGGACTAGTGATGTTGAGCTTTTTTTTCACATTTTTATTGACCGTTTTAGATCTTCCTTGGGGAGATGTCTGTTCAAATATTTTGAACATTTTTGAGTTATGTTTTTTGTTGTTGAGTTTTCCAAGTTCTTTATATAGTCTGTATACAAGATTTTCAAATATTTTCTTATGCTCTCACGAGTAGTCTTTTCATTCTCTTTTGTGCCCTATGATGCAAAAAAGTTTCAATTTTGATGAAAACTGGACAAAATCTATTTTATTTTATTTTTTATATTTTTTAGTCAGAGTCTCACCGTATCGCCCAGGCTGGAATGGAGTGGCATACTCATGTCCACTGCAGCCTCAACCTGCTTGACTCAGGCGATCCTTCCGCTTCATCCTTCCAAGTAGCTGGAATCACAGGTGCATGCCACTGTGCCCAGCTAATTTTTTGATTTATTGTGGTGCTGAGGTCTCGCCATGTTGCCTAGACTGGTCTCCAACCTGTAGGCTCAGGCAGTCCTCTTACCTCTGCCTTCCAAAGTGCTAGAATTACATGTGTGAGCCACCACACCTGGCTATTTTTTCTTTTATTGCCTGTGCTTTTAGGGTCATATCCTAGAAATTACTGCCAAATCCACTATTGTGAAAGTCTGCTCCTTTTCTTCTAAAACTCTTTCCTCTAGCATTTTTCTGGCCTTATCTCGTATGTAGGTATGTATGTATGTATATGGTCTTATTCTGTCACCAAAGCTGGAGTGCAGTGGCAAGATCACAGCTCACTGCAGGACTGCAGTCATGTGCTACCATGCCTGGGTAATTTTTAAATTTTTTTGTGGAGACAAGTTCTTTGTTCCCCAGGCTGATCTCAAGTTCTTGGATTCAAGCAATCCTCTTTCTCAGCCTCTCAAAAGACTGGGATTACAGGTGTGAGCATTGTGCACATCCTTTATTGTATTTTAAGAGACAAGATTTTGCTTTGCTGCCCAAGCTGGAGTGCAGTGTTGTGATCATAGTTCAGTGCAACCTGGAGGTCCTGGGCTTAAATGATCCTCCGAGTAGCTAGGACTACAGGCACTCTCCATCACATCCTGTTAACATTTTAAAAACATTTTTGTAGGGTTCTCACTATGTTCCCCTGGCTGATCTTGAACTCCTGGTCTCAAGCAATCCTCCAGCGTTGCCCTCCCAAAGCGCTAGGATTACAGGTGTGAGTGACTACACCAGGCTGATTTTTAACTTTTATGTTTAGATCTTTGGTCCATTTTGAGTTAAATTTTGTATATGGTGTAAGATAAGGGTTCAATTTCATTTTTTTACTTGTGGATATTCAGTTTTCTTGGCATAATTTGAGAAGAGACTACTGTCTTTTCCTTGTTGGTTTTGGCACCTTTGTAAAAACATTTTTGACCGTATATGTGAGCGTTTATTTTTAGGCTATTCCATTGATCTGTATCTCTGTCTTTCTGCCAGTACCATACTGTTTTAATTACCGTAATTTTGTGGTGAGTTTTAAAATGAGGACCTGTAAGTCCTCATCTTTATTCTTTTTCAAGATTGTTTTGCTTATCTGGGGTTCCTTGAGATTCCATATGAATTTTTACAGTGATTTTTTTTTAAAATTTCTGCAAAAGCCATAGTTGGTATTTTGATAGATTACATTATATCTGTAGATCACTTTGGATAGTGTTGTCATCTTAATATCAGTTCTTCAAATTCATGTATGGAGAAGAATGTCTTTCTATTTATTTAGAAAGATCCTTCCTTGGTTTCTTTCAGTAATATATTAAAGTTTTTAGTGTAAAAGTATTTTACTTCCTTACTTAAGTTTATTCCTGTGTATTTGATTTTTTGATGCTATAGCAAATATGTTTTTAATTTCCTTTTCAAATTGTTCATTGTAAATATATAGAAATATAACTCCTTTTTGCATGTTGATTTTTGTATCCTGCAACTTTGCTGAATTCATTTATTAGCTCAAACAATTTGCTGATACTCTGGGGTTTCCTACATATAAAATCATGTCATCTGCCAGCAGGGATAATGGAATATTTTAATAAATGTCTCAGGTAAATACTTACGTTGCAGCAGATTTGGGAAACACTGCTTTTGCTTACTATGAAATTAGAGTGAGTTATTTTGTGATTGGTGAGTTAGCTACTGAAAATAGTTTTTCTGTAGTTTGAAATTTTATATATATTTTCATATTTTTAAAATAATATACTTTCCAATGGCTATCATTGAATAGATTATATACAGTATTTTGAACAAGGTCAGGCAGCCTTTTGATTTATTCTTAAACAGTAGAGCTTAACAAGTAAACCTAAAGTAGTGGACATTGGGTACAGTAGCAAGAAGACTATGGAGAAATAATGGAATAAAAGAATAGGAAAGCAGAAAGATAGGAAAATGGGAAGATGGAAGACAAAGGATGATGGTAAAGTGCCATTAGCTACCTCAAAGGATGTTTTTCTATCCTTGATCCATGCTAGTATCAAGGGTAATACCCTACTTAATTTTCTGTATGGTCCCCTAGTAATTTGAAAAAGTTATTTTATTTTATTTTTGAGTTGGAGTCTCACTCTGTTGCCCAGACTGGAGTACAGTGACACACTAATGGCCACCGCAGCCTAGACCTTCTGAGCTCAGGTGATCTGTTCACCTCAGCCTTCCAAGTAACTGGAACCACAGGTGTGTGCTACCATGCCCGGCTAAATTTTTTGGTTTGTTGTAGAGACAAGGTCTTACCAAGTTGCCTAGGCTGGTCTCGAACCCCTAGACTCAGGCAGTCCTCTCGCCTATGGCTCCCAAATTGCTGGGATTACAGGCGTGAGCCACTGCGCCCGGCTGAAAAAGTTCTTATCCTTCCAAAGCACCTAATTGATCCACAGAGGTAGCTCACATTGCAAAATGTCATTTATTTTATATATATATGAATTTCTTTTATATGCATTCATTTTATTTGTACATTTTTATATATGTATATATAGTTTATCCTCTATTTAATATAAATGTATATTCAAGATATTTTATAAATATATCTTTATTTATTATATATTATATATATATAAAATGGTAGAAGATATATTACCTAGAATTCTTCATTTAATCATTTTAAAGTATATCATTTTAGAGCATTAAGTATATTCACATTGTTGTGCAACCATCACCACCATTCAGCTCCATATTTTATCTTTCCCAACTGAAACTCTTCATAATAACTCCTCATTCCTCTCTTTTTGTAACCCCTGGCAACCACTATTCTACTTTCTGTCTCTATGAATTTGACTATTCTAGTTACCTCATGTAGGTAGAATCATACAATATTTGTCCTTTTATAACTGGCTTGTTTCACTTAGCATAATGTCCTCAAAGTGTGTACATTTTGTAATATGTCAGAATTGCCTTCCTTTTTAAGACTGAATAATATTCCACTGTATGTGTATACCACATTTTGCTTATCTTTTATTTGTAGATGGACACTGGGGCTGCTTCCAGCTTTTGGCTCTTGTGACTAATGCTGGTGTGAACATGGGTTTACAAATATCTGTTGAGTCCCTGCTTTTACTTCTTTTGGGCTTATACCTAGAAGTGGAATTTTGGAATCATATTTTAATTCTTTGGTAAAGTTTTTAAGGAATAACCATATTGTTTTCCACAGAGACTTCACCATTTTATATTCCCACCAGAAACTCAACAAGGGTTCCAGTTTGTCCACATATTCACCAACAGTTATATTTTGTGTGTTTAAAAAAATTATAGCCATCCTAATGCATGAATCACCCATTATATCTGTAACTTATAACAATATGTGCATTTAAAAAAAAAACATAAAACTAAGATCTGCCTTTCTAATTTATGTCCAGTGCTACAAAAGAAGCAATGCTGAGGGCAATTCCTGTTAAGGTGTAGTGATAAAGGATAGTGGTATTTTCTTCTTTAGCAAGCATGAGAAAACAAGAGAATATAAAAGAATCTTGATTTACTTTGTTCTGCTCCTAATTTTAAGACCTTGTTAGGGAATAACTGACAGTAGATAGAAGTTTGAAAAGATCTCCAGAGAGGGCATAAAACCTCAGAATTCCCCTGAGAGGACCTAGAAGAACATTGTAAGTATATCAGACTGCAGCAGTTTCTATGGGAAGTTTGTAGTTTCAATGTAGTAAAGATGGCTAATGAAATAGATTCTTTTCAAAGATCGGAAAAAGAGGATGCCAAACTTAATGTTACTGTTCTGAAGTTTTTTTGCACAAACTTTGGTTCCAATGAGTTCTTTTTTTTTTTTTTTTTTGAGTTGGAGTCTCACCCTGTCACCCAGGCTGGAGTACAGTGCCACGCTCATGGCCTCCGCAGCCTGCACCTGCTAGGCTCAGGTGACCCTTCTACTTCAGCCTTCCAAGTAGTTGGAACTACAGGTGTGGGCCACCATGCCCAGCTAATTTTTTTTTTGGTATTTATTGTAGAGACAGGTCTCGCCATGTTGCCCAGGCTGATCTTGAACCCGTGGGCTCAGGTAATCCTCTCTCCTCTGCCCTCAAAATGCTGGGATTATAGGCATTAGCCACTGCACCCGGGCCAGTGAATTCGTAATGTGAGTAAATCTGAAGACATACTGAGTATATTAAAGTTCTCTTCAATTTGATTGAGAAAAGATTATTCTGCTTATTCATATATTGTGCATGACTAATACATAGTGTAGTATTTCACATTTCCTACTTTTATTATGTGAAAATTTGTAATTTATTTTAAAATGTCAAACTTTTTTTTTTTTTGAGTCTGAGTCTCACTCTGTCATCCATACTGGAGTGTAGTAGCACCATCATGGATCACTACAGCCTTAATCATTCTGGTTTCAGGCAATCCTGCCTCAGCCTCCTGAATAACTGGGATTATAGGCACACATCACCATGCTTGGCTACTTAAAAATTTTTTTTTTGTAGAGACAAAGTCTCGCTGTGTTGTCCCAGCTGGCAAACCTCCTACCTTGTGGGATTATAGACATGAGTCACTATGCCTAGCCTGATAACAGTTTTAATAATTTTGTTTTATAGATAGGACTGACTCTTCCTCATAAACTCATATTTTAGAGTGCTGCAAGTCTGGGTGTGGTGATTCTCGCCTGTAATTCCAGTGCTTTGGGAGGTCAGGAAGGAGGATTCCTTGAGATGAGGAATTCAAGGTCAGCCTAGGCAACACAGCACACACCCTGACTTTACATAAAATAAACATTAACCAGGCACGTTAGTGCATGCCTATAGTCCCAGCTACTTGGGAGGCTAAAGTGGAAGGATCACTTGAGCCCAGGAGTTCGAGGTTACACATAGCTATGATTATACCTCTGACCTCCATCCGGGGTGACAGCAAGTCTCTGTCTCAGTTAAGAAAAAAAAAAAAAAAACAGCCAGGTTTGGTGGTTCACGTCTGTAATCTCAGCATTTGGAGAGGTCGGAACTTCAAGGCTAGCCTGGGCAACAAATCGAGAACCTGTCTCTCCAAAAATTAAAAAATTAGTCGAGCATGGTCATGTGTGCTTGTAGCTACTCAGGATACTGAGACAGGAGGATGGCTTGATCCCAGGAGTTTGAGGCTACGGTGAACCCTGATTGTGCCACTGCACTCCAGCCTGGGTGATAGAGTGAAACCTTGTCTCAAAAAAAAAAACCACAAGAAAAAAGAAGCCCAGAGCTTTTTGCATTTTTGCCTATTAATTTTTAAACTTAATGCAATTTCAGTGAAAGTAGGATTTTGTTCTAGAATTTATTCAGCTGATTATAAAGCTGGTATATTGTTCATCTTTATATACAGTTGAATTTAGAGCCTGATTTGATGATGATGTCCTTGAGAGGTTTTGACTTTACCAAGACTTTAGGGTATGTTACTGACACCTTTCCTGGAGTCTTCATTTTGCCTCTAGGCCATGATTTGGTGTACTTACCCTTTGGACTATCATTTAGGTCTCCCCTTTTTTCTTTTCTGTTCGTCCTCTTGGAGGTTTTTTTTTTTTTACTTCTTATGAAGCAGCAGTTCATTAAACATTATATGTTAAGCTAGTTTGAGTTATTTTGTTGTAAAAGAGGGCTCTTCACAGAATTTAGCCTGCCAGATTGCTAGGAATGGAAATCCCCTGATTGTTTTCTAAGAAATATGTTCGTTATTAATTTTATAGCAGATTTTCCTGTCTGCTTTTATCCATTTAAAGAGGAAAGAAAAACTTTTTGTAATTTTCCTCTGAAAATTTGTGTTTGGCTTTCTTGCAGATTCATGTAGTATCCGTGCCATTTCATAAGCTGTCAGAATGGTACATTCATTCTTCTACAGCAGTATTTTAGAAAGTGAAAGTAGAGGTGGAAGTCATAATATTTACTTATATTTATCACACACTAACTAAAAAGGAGATGAGGCATTGATACATTCTTTTCCAGCATTAAAAAAAAAATTCCAGTTTTGGAATTTTGCAGCATAGCTAGTTATATGTGATTGTAGTTCATTTAGCGTACTGAGCCAAAAATATGCTTTTGTAGCAAATGAAAAATAGTCAAAATATCTGTTTTCTATGGCAGGTGATTAAAAAACGAAACTTGTATGAACAGAAAGGGATTGGGGGTCATATTTCACTAACTTTTTATAGTGATTGCAAACTAGATCAAATAGCACTGAAATTTGGTATTATGTTGTCTAGCGTTTTGTAACTGGATAGTTTATTTAATGTTACTTTAGTCTAGATGAACACAATAAATTATAAATAAAATTTATACCCATAATTATAATTTCCCTTCCAAAGATAGTTTTCTGTTTAGAAAAGAAAGGTCTATGTCATTGTAATTATTTAAGAAACAATTCTTTGAAGAAGCAATTTTGAATGTCAGTGAAGTAATTTTTTTTGTGGAGAATTATTAAAGTCCACATTAATCCAAGAATTAGATTTAACTCTGTTGGCCTGAAGTATTTTTGTTTTTAAAATTTTTTTTGGAGACAAGATCTTGCTCTGTCACCCAGGCTAGAGTACATTATAGCTCACCACAGCCTCAAGCTCAGGTCATCCTCTTGCCTCAGCCTCCCAAATAGCTGAGATTATAGGCATGTGCCACCATTCCTGGATAATTAAAAAAAATTTTTTTTTACATATGGTGTCTCACTATGTTGTCCAGGCTAGTCTCAAAACTTCTGAGCTCAAGCAGTTCTGGGTTTTGTCTCATTAGGGTTTTGTCATTTGTGCTATAAAACAAGAATTTGACTGCCTTTTAGTGTAGATAAGTGAGTACTAAGAAGATATGAAGAATGGAGAAGGGGGTGCTTCTTGAGGTCATAGAACTGCAACAGCAGATGGCATTAGAGATCAGATTTGGGGATGAGTTACAGGGATTTAACTATTAAAGGAGGAAGGGAAGTGAGACATTTTAGGGGTTATGGGTACAAGTTGCAGAGCTCAGCTTGACCTTTTGGTGTTGCTTGTCTGTTTAAAGGTGATCTGTATGTGTATGTGTATATATATTTTAAACCAAGGACTTCAAGATTTTGCAATTAAAAAGTTTATTCCAAGAAGAGAAAACTTTTGCTTTAGTCTGATATCTACTTTCATTCATCCCAAATAGGTGGAAAATTTTGTAAGAGCGTGTCATCCATAGCCTACCTAATCATCGTTGCCTTTTCATTACAAATGATGTCACTTTACACCAACAAATGCCTAATGTCAAGAGTTGCGTGGTATCTATGATTGAATAAGGACATAACCAGGGAAGATGGTGGTAGTTTGCTTATTAACTGTGGCTTCCCTGGACCTGCTTAGTATAAATATGGATCTTTTTTCAGTCTGAATTTATAGTATTTCTAATGCTTTGGTTTTTCCAAAATCTGTGACCTAAAATGAGAGACTACAGATTATCAAAATAAGTTGTCAATAAAGTTGTCAGGAATGGGCCAGTGACTCAAACCTGTAATCCCAACACTTTGGGAGCCAAGTCAAGAGAACTCTGAGCCCAGGGGTTCGAGACCAACCTGGGCTACTTGGTAAGACCTCATCTCTACAATAAATTTAAAAAATTAGCTGGGTGTGGTGGCACTTGCCTGTAGTTCTGCCTACTTGGAAGGCTGAGGCAGAAGGATCGCCGGAGCCTTCCAAGTAGCTGGAACTACAGGTGTGCGCTACCACACCCGGCTAATTTTTTTTTTTTTTTGGTTTATTGTGGAGATGAGGTTTCGCCTGCCCAGGCGGGTCTCGAAACCGCGGGCTCAGGCAAACCACTCACCTCACACACCCAAGGCATGGGATTACAGGCTGAGCCACCGAGTCCGGCTGACCAATTTCTACATATTCTTAAAATCTCAGCTTAAATGTTACTTC
>CAUYQG010267554.1:0-15782 GCA_963574415.1 Tarsius wallacei
ATTATAGGTGTGAGTCACCGTGCCAGGTCCGTCCCAACCCTTAACTGATCAAAACCACAGAAATGATGATACCACCCCTCCCTTCAGCAGAGGTGGAATAGGCAGCAGTTACCTGTGCTCTACACTAATTAGCATATCTGTGACAAAGTAGATATACCCAGTTTGTCCTTTGTCCTTGATAGAAAAAGAGCAGTTTCTCTTTCTTTCTTTCTTTCTTTTTTTTGAGTTGGAATCTCACTCTGTTGCCCATGCTGGAGTGCAGTGGCACCCTCATGGTCACCGCAGCCTCAACCTGCTGGGCTCAGGTGATCCTTCTGCCTCAGCCTTCCAAGTAGCTGGAATCACAGGTGCACACCACCATGCTGGACTAATTTTTGATATATTGTAGAGATGAGTTCTGGCCAAGTTGTCCAGGCTGGTCTCAAATCCCTGGACTCAGGCAATCCTCTCATCTCCCTAAGTGCTGGGATTACAGGTGTGAGCCATCGTGCCTGGCACAGTTTTTCTTTTTTGAGAAACTTGCCCACGGCAGGTCTTTCTGCCATGAATCTTCCTTTTCCCTTCTCTTCTCACTAATAAGCTCTGTTTTAATACTAGGCTGGCTGCTCTAAAGTTCATTTTAGAGATGAGCCAAGGAATCCACAAGTTTTGCACCGCACCCCACCTGGTATCACTTCCAGGGGCAGTCACAGAAGCTCCTGGAAGCCAGCGAGGCAGCCATTTTGGTTTTTGCTTGCCAGCTTGGCACCAGCAGAGGAAAGGGCCCAGCAGAACATAGGGAGTGCCCACTGCACATGGAAAAGAGCCGGACAAGCTCGACTGGGGACCCCATACAGAGGACCACCCAGCTAAGGCCTGTGGAGACCCTGGGGGGATGCCTGGACCCTTTACCCACAAGAGGAAGGAAACCACTGTGGGACCCACTCATTATGACCACAGCTCAGGAGGAACACTTGCAAGTTATGAAATCCTGTCCTGGGGGTCCTACTTCTGCTTTTGGTTCCTCATTTGACTAAAAAGAATTCTGTTAGCAAAAACCCCTTCCAAGCATCTTTGGAAGTCAGAATGTACCCCCCGTGGTTTATGTGCCAAGTGAAATGATTGTTTAGGGGGTATTTTCTAGAAGGACCCCACCTCCCTTCTCTACAAAAGGCAAACATCTAGAAAAGCCCTGGGCCTTTGGAGAACGGGGTTCAGAAAGCCAGGCCGGGGCATAATTCTGTGGGGTCAGTGGCCTCCTCCCAGAACTCCCCAAACCCATTCCTTGGGGGCCTTGGGCCATATGGGATGCTGGGGGAAACTCTCCAGGGCCAAGCGTCCCAAGAATCCAGAGCTGGGACGTCCCATCTGAGACTGCAGCTTGGGAAGCCAGCACACCCTTCCCCTCCCCCCATGAATCCGGTTTGACAGTCAGGCCTTCAGTTAAGCCACGAAACCACGGTGGTTGGCGGCCGGCGGTGGGGTCAGGTCTGTAGTCTAACTCTTTGACCTCGTGCATGACCACGAGTTCAGGCGCCAGGCCGGAAGGAGGCTGTGAGCGCTGGTCCCGGGCGGGGCAGGAGCGGGCAGCGGGACGGCCCCGCCCCGGGGGTGTGTCCGGCCAGGGCGGCCGCCACCTTAAGGGCCGGGCGGGGCTGGGGCCCGGAGCGCGTGGGTCGGCCGGGTGCGGGATCACCATCAAGAGAGAGATCGGGAGCGGGGCCTGGAGCGGGATCCGGAGCGGGACCCGGAGCGGGATCCGGAGCGTGGTCCGGATTGAGATCCGAAGCGGGACCCAGAGCGGGACCCGGAGCGGCATCCGAAGCGGGACCCGGATTGGGACCCGGAGCGGCGTAGACGCGGGGCCATGGCGTCGTCCGGGCAGGCGCGGCCGCTGCTGCTGCTCGTGCTGCTGGCGGGCGCGGCGCGGGCCGGCCTCTACTTCCGCCCAGGCCAGACCTGCTACCGACCCCTGCGGGGGGACCAGCTGTCGCAGCTGGGGCGCAGGTGGGCGCCGCGAGGCGGGAGGCAGGCCTTGGGTGGGGGATGGTCCATCTCCCGCACTCCCGACCCTGCCTCCTCCCTAGACCTTGGGAGGTCAGGTCCAGCCTCTTGGTTCTGGTGGTCTCTCCTTTTTCACAGCCAGGGCAAGGCCTCTTGTTTATGGGGTTGACAGGGCCCCATCTCTTGGCCTTTGAGGCTTGCCCCCAGCACCTCAATTGCTCGGGGAGCACTCCGGTTTGCTCCTTTTGGAATGCCCTGCCTCCTTCATACTCTGAGAGTGCTGGGGTCTCCTGGTGTGAGATGGGTGTGACTGAGAGGCTTACGCACTTTCCCTCACATTTTGGGAAAGGGAGGAGGGCGCTAAGGAGGGCTGCCTGTGCCCATGGCCTGGTGGAGGGCGAGGGTGGTAGGGGGGTGGAGCCCCAGGAGGCCCTGCAGTGATTCCCCGATGGTCTCTTCCCAGAACATACCCCCGGCCTCATGAGTACCTGTCTCCGTGGAATCTGCCCAAGAGCTGGGACTGGCGCAATGTGAATGGTGTCAACTATGCTAGCATCACCCGGAACCAGCACATCCCCCAGTACTGCGGCTCCTGCTGGGCCCACAGCAGCACCAGTGCCATGGCAGGTGGGTGACTAGGGCCTGGGGCCCCATCTTTGTCCCTGGGCAACACCAGCACCACAGTGGGAAGGGTGGCTGCCAAATGGCTGTGGGCCAGGAAGCCATCTCCAGGCTGCCTTGTAGTCAGCACGGCTAGCCACAGTTCATGGTTCTAGGAGCCTGTGATTATGTGCCAGGTTTATCTGGGCGGGGTGTGCCAAGCCTCTCAGGCCTAAGGATGCTGGCCTTTGCCCTCTGCTGAAGTGACCCACAGTGGATCATTTTGGGGCTTTCAGATGACAGGCAGAATAGGGACAAAGCCCAGTGACCAGTGCTCCCAAGTGTCCTCTCCTGCGCAAGCCTTGTGACCTCAGCCATTGGGCTGGAACCAGAAATGCAAAATCACCAAGCCTCTAACCTTTATTTGGGGACATGGAAGTGAAACTGTTTCTAGCAGCAGTTAATATTGGAGATGGGTTCCTGACCTGGGCATGGAATGTTGGGTGAGGCAGACCATACACAGCCCCTGGCCTTACCTGGTCACTGCCCCGACCCTGGCTAATTTTCTTATTTGGACTTTAGACTGTGGCCTCAGTGAGGACAGGAAGGCTCCACGGCAGGAAGGGAGGGAAAGCTGAGGTCCACCCTGTCAAGGAAGCCACTGCACCTGCCTTTGAGAGATAAGGCAGAAGAAACCTGCCCCAGGCCTGCCCTGGAGCATTGGGAGGTACCCTGCACCCACCTCTACAGTCACAGCTCCGGGACCAGGAGTCTGGACTGCTGTTATAGAAGGGACTCTCTCGGGCTGGGAGTTTGGCCTCAGGAGGCCTGGGTTGCTGGTGCCTCTTCCCCTGGCTTTGGTGCCCTATGGGTGAGGACTACCGTGTGCACTCATGTTCAAAGGATTAACTGCAACATGGCTGGGGCCATGTACCAAGGCTCAGTGGCATGCATTTGTGTGTCATCTCACCCAAGCCTCCTGCTGCTGTGATTGTTTTCAATATGCAGAGGAGGAAACCGAGGCTCTTTGCAGGGAGGCCAGAAGACTTGGCCGTGGTGTGACTGATGGCTGGGGTTTGAGCCCAAAAGCCTGGGCTTTGGGCCAGGATGTCTGCTGTACTGTCTTTCAGACGACGGGTTGCTGCCCTAGGAGTGGGTATCAGGACCCCTGGGCCAGCCCACTACAACTGTGTCCTCTGGTGTCCTTTGGGGACAGTGGGGAGACCACTGGGGACTGAAACACACTCCTGACCCTTCAGAGGCCCCTGTGACTAGATGGAGATGAGACGGACAGGGCCTTAACCACTGGGAGACTGTGGGTGGGCCTAGAGGCAGGGATTGAGCAAAGTCCAGGGGGAGTGCCACGGACTGGCACTCGCTGAGGAAGTGAAAGAGGGTGGGGTGGGACTGAAGAGGAGTAGCTAAGTCATCAGGGAATGTAGGCAAGCCTTGAATTATCTTTGAGAGGGAGTCAGGTGATGGGGATTGCAGGAGGGGAGGAGATGGGGGGGAGGTCTCTGGGGAGGGGCCGGGTCCTGGCCAGGGGTCACCTCTGCCGCATTTCTCAAGTGGACTCTCCAAGTTGATGACTGTCACCTCTTTCTCCTTAAACCTCGAGGCCCTTGCTTTCTCTTAAACGGAGAAGCAGAAGCCACCAGAAGGGGACTTCCATGGAGGCCTGGCCACCTACCAGCTGACAGCTCCCTCCTGCCCCTCTCGATCCTACCCCACTTTGCAGCTCCAGAGGAGGGGCCTGGAGTCCCGGCACTTCCTCTTCTCCATCCTTGAACCCAGGCCAGCTTCACTCCCACCTCTGCCACTCCACCTTTCTAGCCCCGGTCACTGAGGGCAGCTGCCATAGGGCAGGGTGTGGTCAGCCCCAAACCGATCCTGATCCTCTGCTGATCTCATCTCTCCAGAGCTCTTCCCTCGCCTGCACCGCACACACTGCCTCCACCTCCCCCACCCCCAGCCGGTCCTTCCTGCCTCCTTGGCTGTCCCCTCCTCAGACATCTGAATGTTGGGTGCCCCAGGACCAGGCCTTCACCGGAGCTTACCTTTCCTTCCTGCCCACTGGCTCATGCTCAGCACCTGGCTCTCCAGCCTGGGAAGTTCAGGTCTGGACAGCTCCTTCCCCGCCTGCACCCCAGGGCCTCTTTCTTTTGCAGTCCTCCTGTCATCCTTTCTGCACTCAGGCAAAAGCGTGCAGTTGCACCTGGCTGCTCTGTTCTCTGTCCCTCGTGCCCTCTGTCCACATGACTCATTGGGTCTGCCTTCAAAACAGACACAGGACTCCTGCTGTCTCTCACCTGGGCCTGTTGCCTGTTTCTTCCTAAGTGCCCTCCCGGCCAGCTGGCTGGTCTCAAGTTGCTAAAGCAAGCCTGTTAAAACCCAAGTCAGGCCAAGTGCGGTGGCTCACGCCTGTAACCCCAGCACCTTGGGTGGCAGAAGTGGGACAATTGCCTGAGCCCAAGGGTTCGAGACCAGCCTGGACAACTTGGCAAGATTTCGTCCCTACAATAAATCAAAAATTAGCAGGGCGTGGTGGCACGCGCCTATAGTTCCAGCTACTTGGAAGGCTGAGATGGAAGAATTGCCTGAGCCTAGCAGGTCGAGGCTGCGGTGGCCATGAGCATGCTACTGCACTCCAGCCTAGGCAACAGAGTGAGACTGACTCAAAAAAAAGAGATCCAAGTCAGAAACCCTCCGTTATTTCACTCAGATAAAAGACAGGGCACAAGGTGTGAGTGAAAACAGCTGGTGGATAGAGGACAGGGGGGTGGGATGAAGGGCTGAGTCTGGCCAAGTGACAACCTGTGCTCGGTCCTTCCATGACCTGTGAGACCCCCTCCTGTCTGGCTCTCTGTTCCTCTCTGGTCCCTGTCCCCGCCGAGGGTGAAACAGGGTGGTACTTATGCCAGGTCCCTCCTGTCCCCTCCCCATGTCCCTTGGCGCCCTCCCTCCCTCCTGCATACCTCTCCTCAGCAGGGTTCTCCTCATCACCCTGTCAAAAACACCTCACACCCTGAATTCTCTCTCCATTTTATTCTCCTGGCAATACATCCTGCACGTTTACAGATGCTCCTTGACTTTTTATAATAGGGTTATGTCCCAACAAGTCCATCACATGTTGAAAATATCCTAAATGGGAAGGGCATTTAATACTTTTTTTTTTTTTTTTAAGTCAGAGTCTCACTCTGTTGCCCAGGTTGAAGTGCAGTGGCACACTCATGGCTACTGCAGCCTCGATCTGCTAGGCTCAGGTGATCCTTACACCTCAACCTTCCAAGTAACTGGAACTACAAGCATGTGCCATCATGCTTAATTTTTTATTTGTTTATTTGTTAATATTTGTTGTAGAGACGAGGTCTCGCCAAGCTACCCAGACTGGTCTCGAACCCCTGGGCTCAGGCAGTCCGCTCATCTCCACTTCCCAAAGTGCTGGGATTACAGGCATGAGCCAGCACATCCAGCCATTTAATACATTTTAATCTATCACACATCATGGCCTTGCCTGCCCTAAATGTACACTACATTTAGCCTAACACTTGGGTTAGCCTACAGTCAGGTCAAACCGTCTCCCACAAAACCTATTTTATTTATTTTTATTTATTTTTTTATTTATTTTGGTCTTACTTTGTTGCTCAGGCTGGAGTGCAGTGGCAGGATCATGGCTCACCACAGCCTCGGTCTCCTAGGCTCAGGTGATCCTCTCATCTCAGCCTCCCAAAGTGCTAGGACTACAAGCGTGAGCCACCGTGACTGGCACAAAGCCCATTTTATAATGAAGTATTGTCTATCTCACCTAATGTACTGAATCTGAACTGAAAGTGAATCAGAGTGGTTGGGTGATACTGACTATGGCTTCTGCTGAATGCATGTCTCTTTCAAACTACTGTCAAGTCGGACGGTCTCTGGTAGGGGTGTATCTGCATTGTGGCCTGTCCCCACTGTTGGTTTGAGCCCCATCAGGGAGAAGTCTGTCCATTTCCCTTGCTGCTGTGTTTCCAGCATGACACAGTGCTGAGCACAGGTAGGTATGAGTAAAACTTGCTGGTGTATGGGAGCACAAAAGCTTGGGGAGCACAGGGAGGGCGTGTCTGGCCATTGGAAGATGGCTCAATCCTCAGCCATCTGCTCAGGCCAGGTCTAGACACCCAAGTTGGGTGGAGAGGGAGAGGTCAGGGCTGGTACTGCCCATCCAGCGAGGCTCTGTCATCCAGCCAGGACTGCTGTCACCTGGAGGGTGGGAGGAAGTCTCAAGAGGAGGGAAGGCCCCCCGGGGGGCGTGGGACACCCTGCATTGCCTGAGCAGAGCAGAGACTGGCTGGGCCTGAGACGGGGACAGCTGAGGACATGGGCCCCAGAGACCAGGCAGGATGTGCTTCCAGAAGAATGGGTTGACCACCCTGCTGGCCACTACTGGGGAGAAGTGGAATCAGATGAGGGTGGAGAAGTGGAGGCAGTGGGGGTGGGAACACTGTCTCAGGTGGTCAAGTGCGGCAGAGCACATTGGCAGGGGGAATGGGGATCCCAGGGGCTCCATGGTGGTGTCTTAAGGAAGGCAAGTCTGTGTTACTGATGTGGGTGGTGGAGGGGGCAAGCCCTTGGGAAGGAGGCAGGATGAGGCCTGGGGTCCCATAGGCGAGGACAAGGTCGCATGCTGACCCAGGGTGTATGTATGGGGTGCAGAGCTTTTTTTTTTTTTGGAGTTGGAGTCTCTGTCACCCACACTGGAGTGCAGTGGCATGCTCACAGCCACCGCAGCCTTGACCTGCTGGACTCAGGTGATCCTTCCTCCTCAGCCTTCCATGTAGCTGGGGCTACAGGTGCACGCCACCATGCCTGACCGATTTTTTTTTATTTATTGTAGAGACGAGGTCTTGCCATGTTGCTCAGACTGGTCTCAAATCCCTGAGCTCAGGCAATCCTCTTGCCTCTGCCTCCCAAAGTGCTGGGATTACAGGCGTGAGATACCACACCCGGATACGGGTACAGAGCTTTCAAGGGAGAGTGGTGGCAGGATGAGGAGGCTGCTTTGGGTCTTTTCAGTGTTGTGTGAAGCAAGGTCATCAGGGGGCAGTTCCAGGAGGCACCACTAGGTGAGAGGGAGGAGGCTGATCAGAGCAGCAGGGTGTGAGCAGTGGAGGAGAGTCTGGAAGGTGACACGGGAAACAGATGGCACAGGAGGGCAACAAGGAGCACACACTTGGAGGAGGCCATGATGGGCAGAGGGACCCCCACTCCTTGTGACCCCAGGAAGGGAGAGTTCTGACATGGAGGTGGGCGCAGGATGAGACTGAGGCAGGTGGCCAGGGTGTGTGGCTATGAAGTCGTTGTTATGGGAGAGTGAGAGAACTCTGATCCGGGGTAGAACTGGCCAGCAAGGCCAGGGTCCTCCTCTGCTTATTCTCTTTGCATGGGAAGAGAAGCAGGTCAGTGGTCCTGGGGAGGGTGCTGTGGCCACCCTAGACCATCCCTGGCTGCCCCTCAGGGTATAAGCCCAGGCATGTGGGCCATGAGGGCATCGACACTGACGGGCTCCTGGGTGACTGCTCAGCACCCTCTGCATTCCCCAGTGCCCTTGGGAGCTGGGTCCTTGTTGGCTTTCCCTGGCCCACTGGACTGTGTCTGGCCCCTCATGGGGAACCCATACAGCTCCCTGGGCTGCACACATTCACAGAGGTGCTCAGCTGGCCCCCTCGCCATGAGGGCAGGGACTGTGTCTTTCTTGACTGTCTTTGAATTCTCCCTCCTTCATCCCCACCCATCCTGTGCTGGGCACAGTCCCTTGCCCACGAGGCACTTCTTGGGCGTCTGCAGGGCTAGGCTGTGTGGACAGCCCAGACCTGTCCCTGCCCTTGTGGCGTTTGTAGATGGGGGTGTGGCACATAGGACAGCACCCAAGGAGGGCCAGGGAAGCCTCTCTGGAGAGAGACAGCTGAGCTGAAACCTCTGATGAAGAGGTCAGCATGGGAGAGGGTCTCCAGCGAGGACACGGGCGGCTGGGGCTGTGAGCAGGAGGCAGGAGAGGCTGGACAGAGCTCTGCAGCCTAGCAAGGTAGCCAGTAGGCGGGTGCTTCTGAGGCTGGGTGCTGACCAGTGGGTGCTGGCCCTTGCAGATCGGATCAACATCAAGAGGAAGGGCGCGTGGCCCTCTGCCCTGCTGTCAGTGCAGAACGTTATTGACTGTGGTGAGGCCGGCTCCTGCGAGGGGGGCAACGACATGAAGGTGTGGGAGTATGCCCACCGGCACGGCATTCCCGATGAGACCTGCAACAACTACCAGGCCAAGGACCAGGGTAGGCTGTTGCCCTCACCCTCTGCCACCTCCCTCCCCCAACTCTCCCTTCCCAGGGCAGGTGTGGCCATGACCCGAGCTCCTCCTGCCTTGTGGCCATGGCACAACAGGAGGATGGAGGTCACAGCCACCAGGGAGAGCTAGTGCTTCCAGAAACATGGCCTCTCCCTGCAGAAGCTCCCAGCTGCCTCGGATTCACTGGGGCTGGGGAGTGGACACTGGAGCCCATAGGCCTTGTTGAGGAGACCCCATGTCTCCAGCCTCGTGAAAGGGCCATGACCCTGTGCCCCTGTGGCATTTGGGCTCCATGAGGCCTCGTAGGGGAGATGCAGGCAGGCCTCTTGGAGGGAGGAGTTTATCCTCAAGGATCTTGGTGGAGAAGTAGGTGGGGAGGCTGCTGCCCCGGCTGGAAGGCAGTGTGGGCCTGCTTCCTGCCCCGGGAACCCTGGGCCCAGGCCTCACACATCCAGGTGTGGCTGGAGCCGAGGGGCCATGGCACAGACAAGCAGATTGCGCTGGCCTGGGCCCCCATGGCTGGCACATTCCTGTCAGGCTGCTCCTCTTAGAAACCAAAGAAGAGAGAAGTCCAGACCCCAAACCCAGAGTTGGCAGTTTCAAACCACCCAGCTCTCCTATCTCCTTCATGGTCAGAACAGAGAGCTGGGGGTGGGGGAAGAAGCTTTGTCGCCTCCACTCCGTCCCCTAGTCTCCACCTTGAAGTGGCAGAGAATACTCCAGGCACCACTCCCTGCTAGCAGGGTTCCCTTGCCCTGCCTGCTGGACCATATTGTTCAGCCACAAAGAGTTCTAGACTGGCCGGGTGAGCCTTTGTTGAAGTCGTCAACCCAGCAAGGTCAGAGACCCAGGAAGGGGGACAGTTCTGGAGTCAGGATCAGTAATCATGTGGTCCCTGGGGCAATACTCACCTCACTCCACCCCAGACTGGCCTCATCCAGCCAAGACCAGGCTCTCTAAGCCACCTAACAGACAGTGGCAGATGGAGTTTATTTAAAAACTTGATTGCTTGCAATAAATAGTGTTTTTAAGTCAGAACCTCTCTGTCACCCAGGCTGGAGTGTGGTGGCATGATCACGGCTCACTGCAGCCTCAACCTCCTGGGCTTCAGGCGATCCCTCTGCCTCAGCCCCCTGAGTCGCTGGGACTACAGGTGCATGCCACCATGCCTGGCTAATTTTGATATTCTATAGAGATGAGGCCTTGCTATATTGCCCAGGCTGTCTTGAACTTCTGGGCTCAATCCTCTCACATTGGCCTCCCAGAATGCTGGGATTACAGGTATGAGTTACCATGCCCAACTGTTTGCAGTCAAGTCTTGTCTTTGTAGTATTAGCAAACGTGGCCACAAATCCACCACTTCTCCATTGTACTGGGCACTGGGCATTTGATGTCCAAGGAACAAATTAAACCAACAATCCGATCCTCAAGGCGTTTACTGTCCTGGGGAGAATCTGGACTGATGTGTAACTGACACCAGAGCAGTGAAAGGCAGCTGAGAAGTAACAAAGCGACAGAGTCTTACAGAACTGAGAGCAATTTTTTCTTTTCTTTCTTTTTTTAAAGCTTAATTCTTGATACCCCTCAAACCAAAACAAGAAAATGCCTTTTTTAAAAAAGTGTATTGGTCTGTTTATTCACTAACACGCAACAGAATCATCTTATGATGTACCAACAATTTGATCATACTCCAATTTCAGCTGTAAAGAATTACGGAAGCCAGGTGCGGTGACTCACACCTGTAATTCCAGCACTTTGGGAGGCAGAGGTGAGAGGATTGCCTGAGCCCATGGGTTCAAGACCAGTCTGGGCAACATGGCAAGACCTCGTCTCTACAATAAATCAAACAATTAGCCAGATGTGATGACGCGCACCTATAATTCCAGCTACTTGGAAGGCTGAGGCGGAAGGATTGCCTGAGTCCCATGGGTCGAGGGTGCAGTGGCTGTGCCATTACACTCCAGCCTGGGCGAGAGTGAGACTCTGACTCAAAAAAAAAAAAATTATGGAAAGGGCTTTCTCCCTGTCTTTCTAGTAAAGGGGTAGAGACTGCCTTGTGGGCACCTACTATGTGCTGATTAATGTGTCTCCTTTCTTTTCTGCCACGTCCTGTGGAAGGATTTTTTCTAGCTCCCTTGCAGCTGAAAGAAGAGCTTCATTAAACAGCACCTAGTAACGAGATGATCTCTGTTATTGGCTAATGAATAGTCGACAGAATTAGAGAAGTGGAGAGAGGATTCCGAGTGCTTCCCAGAGGGTTAGCGAGGAGACAGTCCCATGCTGACTTTTCTCGTTCTGTCCTAGAGTGTGACAAGTTTAACCAATGTGGGACATGCACTGAATTCAAAGAGTGCCATGCCATCCGGAACTACACCCTCTGGAGAGTGGGTGACTACGGTTCCATCTCTGGGAGGGAGAAGATGATGGCAGAAATCTACGCCAATGGTCCCATCAGGTGAGCAGAGGCCCCGCCCGTGAAGCTATACCAGTGTGTGCGTGTGCAAGCGCATGTGTGTTCTTCAAACCTTGCCTTATGGCTTTTTTTTTTTTCCGAGTCAGCCTTGACCTACTGGGTTCAAGCAGTCCTTCCACCTCAGCCTTCAAATAGCTGGAACTTCAGGTGCATACCACCATGCCCACCTAATTTTTTGATTTATTGTAGAGATGCGGTCTTGCCAAGTTGTCCAGGCTGGTCTTGAACCCCTGGGCTCTGGCAATCTTCTTGCCTCCGCCTCCCAAAGTGCTGGGATTATAGACATGAGCCACTGCATTCGGACCTGGCTGTTTTAGTCACTGGGCATGAGGCACAGCTCCAACATCCTTTCCCCTCTAAGAACTTCAGTTTTCTCCGAAGTAAACTGAGCTAACACCTAACCTGCCTGCTCCCTGGGTGATTGTGACATGCAGGGGGACTGCTCCCCCAGCTTTAGTGAGTGCTTTGATACTGGCAGGCTGTCGCAGCAGTGAAGACACTGTGTGAGTAGCAGCGGGCCTACACAGAACTGCCTGATGCATACTGACTGTATCAGATCCACATGTGGTCACATTACCCGCGTTGGATCCACAAGTGGTCACATCAGGCTGTTTCTCCCGCTGCCAAGCACCTTCACTGTGAAGTGCTGACCCTGTGACTGTTGCCCTCAGCTGTGGTATAATGGCAACAGAAAGGATGACTAACTACACCGGAGGGGTCTACGCCGAGTACCACAAAGAGGCCTTCATAAACCACGTCGTTTCCGTGGCTGGGTGGGGCATCAGTGATGGGATCGAGTATTGGATCGTCCGGAACTCCTGGGGTGAACCCTGGGTAAGATGTTTTCACTTTCTTAGGGGCACACCTTGAAAAAGAACAGATGCTTCTCTCACTTGAATGGAGCACAGGGTTTCTTGCTCCAGCCCCGTCTCAGCCATGGCACCAGTGACTTTTGGGCCAGCTCTATCGTGTGGGGCTGCCGCTATCCCACACACTGATGGGTGTTTAGCAGCATCCCTGGCCCCTCTACACTAGGAGGCCTCCCCAACAGCCCCAGTGTGAACAAAACTGTCTCCAGATATTTCCAAGAGTCCCAGGGGCGACTGCTGGAGAGGCACTGCCAGAGGGAACAGTGTCAAGGCTCCTTCCTTTACAGCCATCTCATTCTTTTTCCTGTCATGGTTTTGGGCTCTCCTAAGTAACACTGTAGGTTTTCAAACACTTCTGAGTTGGGTCAAAACTCCCAGAGAAAGAAATGAACTGCCAGAGTTTTTAATTTTCAAGACTGAGTATTAGCCATTAATAGTTTAAGAGACAGAAACTCATTATTATGAAATGGGGGAAGTAGTTAATGTGGAAATGATGAAATGTCAATATTTTTTATTAAATGATTACAAGTAGGGGCACTGATAGGTAGATAAATCATCGGGTCTACAGAGTCAACACATCTGTTACATTAATTAGCTTCTGGCATAGAGGCCCTCCTGTTAAATGTTAACCACATGAACTCTTTCACCAAAGCTATTTCCGAATAGGGGCATGGGAGGAGTGAAGGGAGTGGCTAAGGAGGCAGCTGGATCCTGCATGTGCCCCAAGACTAGGCAGATGAATGGAGGCAGAGGCGAGGGGCAGGGTGGCAGGCAGAGGAGCTGATGCCAGGTCCTGCTTCTCCACACAGGGCGAGAGGGGTTGGATGAAGATTGTGACCAGTACCTACAGGGATGGGCAGGGCACCAGTTACAACCTTGCTATCGAGAGGTACTGCACCTTTGGGGACCCCATCGTTTAAGGTGACGCCTGAGAGAGAGCAGTTTTTGAGGTGGCACCATGGACCTTGACCAGATGAGGATCCTGTGGCCACAGGCACCAGGCTAGCTGTCAGGAACTGCGGCGATTATCAATACTGGATGGCTGGAATGGCACTGAACACCTGGAAGGGCCTGTCAACATGGGACACCGTGGTACTGGCATTCCCAAGACAGAGTTGAGATGGGATAACTTTAGTACTTGCTGGGTGACTGCCATCAACTACCTGGTAAAAGACCAATCACAAGAAAGGACATTCTGGGACCTCAGTTTCCTTCAGTAGAAGGCTGGTGTTTTCTATGTGGCAACTGTGGCGGATTACATGGCATTTAAGAGGCATAATATTTCACACTTATCACCAGTTCCTGTGTCACTCTGGAGCCAATGGAGTGGGGGAGGGGGAGATGGCAACTTCAAACTGCTCAAGAGAAGAATAAAATACCTGATCCACACAAGGACTGAGCCTGGGCATGTCTTATTCACACACAAAACAACACATCAGGACCTAACCCAGCCCAGTAGAAAGGCTTTCTGAAATTTATTAGTTCTTAGCAAATTAAAACATACAATAAAACATCAACTAACTAATTGGGTTCTTGTAAAAAAAAAACTTAGGTCAACTCTGAAAGCAGTCCACTGAGCAATATGAGATACCTCTGAGTTCCCACCACCCCTGGGGCTAGCAGTAGGCTCCATCCTGAGGTAACACAAACCTACTTCATACACTGGGGAAATGAGAGCTGTGAACAGGATTAAGGAGTGGTACTGGGAGGGACTATTCATAATAGCAGTTTTTCACTCAAACTGCTAAGATTTTCCTTTGTAAAGAAGTTGTCCACCTCCCAGCAGAATCCATTTCCAAGAGGCCAACTGAGCCTCTTAAAACAGCAGCTTCTTGAAAGGGTCCGGAATGTTCTGCCTCAGCTCTGGAGGCTGCTCTGAATTAGTTCATCATGATGAAGTTGGATTTGCAGTGAGCTTTAACAGAAGGAGGAGGGTCACTGGGTTAGAAACAGGAGGTAAACAATGACGTTTTCTATTAGAGCACAGGGAGTCTACTGAGCCTCACCTATGAACTCCGTCACGGGGTCATGCTCGCCTTCCGTCTTAATGGTGCCTGCAATACTGTCATTCTCCAAGATGGGGAGGAAGAGCTGCACAAAGTCAGAGGTGTATGGAGGAGCGATGACATCTAGCACCTGCGCAGGGAAGTAGGGTCACTCTGCATGATCCACACAGGCATCCACCAACACTTGGTGAAACAGCAATCAGCTTGGAGAAATCCCCTCCCCTCCCCTGGTGACACCACCAGTCTCCACCATCCCAACACCCAGGGTGGGAATGGAGGTAAAATAATACAGCTCCTGCAGGCAGGAGGCGTCTGGGAGACTAGTTATCTGTCAGTGTCATACATGATTATCAGAAAGCACAGTTCTCAGAGTTAGGTACAAAATGAACCAAATTAAGCCAAAAAGAACAGTGCTAGTGTAAACAGTATGAAACATGAAACCAACGGTGCGTTGCTGACCTCAGTGACAAAATAGCGAATGAGTGAAATGTCAGTGTCCAGCTTCTCCAGACACTTTCGGATGTAACTGACAACAGGAAGTACATAACCTCGACTCAGCAGGTGAACCATCCTGTCCAGCAGGGTCTTCTTTAACTCAAGCTGTGGAGGGGACAGGGAGCTGGTTATAATGGGGTCCTCCCCAGCCCCCAATGAACCCACTGGGCATCTACTTACCTGCTCCATCACATCCAACTGGGAGTGCTCAGTCTCAAAAAGCTTAACAAGCAGCTGCAGGACCAGTGGATGCAGAAGCTGGTGGCAGGTACTGATCTACAAACAGGAAGCCTCACTGTGCAGTGTGGCCACTCTCAGCACACACAGAACCACAGTCATGGTCACAGACCACAAGGACAGCGATCGCTGATGAGGTCGGCCCTGACACTTGGCCCAAGGCCGGTCAGCTTCTAGAACCCCCTTCATCCTTCCAGCAACACTTAATAAAAATTGAGAAATCTATACAGTCAATGAAACGATCTTTCAAAGGCAAATGCTCATTTAGAATAGAAAGTGCTATTTTTGAAAAGAGGATGCAGACTGGGCGCGGTGGTTCAAGCCTGTCATCCCAGCACCTTGGGAGGCCAAGGCGAGAGGACTGTCTGAGCTCAGGGGGATTTGAGACCAGTCTGGGCAACTTGGTGAGACCTTGTCTCTACAATAAATTTTTTAAAAGCCGGGCGTGGTAGTGCATGCTTGTATTTCCAACTACTTGGAAGGCTGAGATGGAAGGATCACCTGAGCCTAGCAGGTCAAGGCTGCAGTGGCCATGAGCATGTCGCTGCACTCTAGCCTGGGCAACAGATTGAGACTCCAACTCAAAAAAAAAAAAAAAAAAAAAAAAAGATAGAAAGTAATGCACTGTACAAACCCAGAGAGAGAATAGCTGGAAGCTTGAGAAATGTGTAATGACATGTATTCAGCATTAATACTATTGTATACAGTAGTGCTACTGCCCCCCAAAGTCCTCTGTGCTCCTTCCCTCTCCTCGACAACTGAAAACCTCTCATCTGTTTGCTGTCTCCTTAAGTTTGCCTTTT
>CAUYQG010267560.1:0-48824 GCA_963574415.1 Tarsius wallacei
GTTTTCTTGAATGATTTCATGAGACGTTTGTTCCAGTGTGGCATCTGACTCTCTCTCTGTCTCAGGAAGGCCAATTACTCTTAGATTGGGTCTCTTGAAGTAATCATTCATCTCTTGAAGGTTTTGTTTTGTCCTTTTAAGCTTCTTTTTTATGTTTTTGACAGTTTGGGTTAGTTCCGTATTTTGGTCTTCAAGTTCTGAGATTCTTTCTTCTGCTTGGCTAATTCTGCTTTCCATGCTTATTAGTTTGTTATTTATTTCCATCACAGTATTCTTTACTGCTGTTATTTCTGTTATCAGCTCCTTCCTATTTTTCTCTTGTCTCTTCTCAATTTTTTAAATTCTCTCTATTAATTTCTTGATGTCTGGGTTTGTTGCATGTTACCAGTCATTCTGGGGGTTCTTCATTGTTTGTGTTCCAAAGTCTGTTTTCTCAGTGTCTGACCTCCCGGGATTCTGTGTGAGCCCTATATTCTTTTGGTTTTTCTTCATTTGTGCAGATTTTTCTTCCCTACTTTTCCCTTCCCTCCACTTCCCCATCTTCTTTAATTCTGCTATTCAGGGGTGGAGGGATTGCTTTTACTTCTGTTTGTTCAATCTCCTATTCTTCCTAATGTATTTCCTCTTGCTTTGTTCAGTTCTGGAGTTGGACTGAAGGTTGAGGGCAGTCCTTTTGCAGTTTTGAGATTTAATTAAGGGGGGGCTGTGATTCAAAATCTCCCTGCAAATCCTGGTATCCACCAACAGGTGTATGGATAGTCTGATACCCACTTCCCACTGCCTTGGAATTTGTCCATGCGGTGGGGTTGTAGGTTTACTCCCTGAAAGCAATACGAGGTTAACAGAGGGAAGAGAATGGAGCAGGCAGTGGAGGGAAGAGGGGGATGGAGAGAGAGAGAAGTAAGAAGGAAAACGGATGAGTGTACCAACTAGCAAGTGAAAAGATACAAAAATACTGAAACAAATAAAAAGAATAACAGTAACCATGACTAAAAACTAACCAACAACCATATAAAAAAGTAAAACATACAATGATGCCTATGTATACGCTGACCGACCTCCTTATTGGTGTGCCATTCCTCTATATAAGGATGGGGTTTACAGAGAAATAAGAAAAGAAAAAAAGGAAAAAGGGAAAGATTAAAGTCAGTAGGCTAACAGAACCAACCAAGCACACTCTGAGGCTTTTCCTTTAAGTCCAATGTCCTTTCAGCTCTGATTTCTAGCTGTCTTTGCAGGCTGGTAGAATTGTTCACAGTTAGGGTCAGTTGCGCCTGGCCTGCTGTGAAGAACAGTTCAGATATGGGCTCCCTTCCCAGTCTATTACTGAGATCTGGCCTTGTCTGTTTATCAAGGGGGAAGAGCATCTGTCATTCCCGTTTTGATGTTGTTACCTTAGATCCCCAGCAGGTGGTGATATCTCACTGCTCCAGCAGACTTTTATCTGCAGCTGCTGAAGCCTGCAGCTTGGAGGTCGCCTAGGAAGGGAGGTGACGGTATCCGCAGTGGGGAGGACTCCACAAGCCTGGCTCCGGGCTAGGGGTGTGGCGTGGCAGTGGCAGTGGCAGCAGCAGCCGCGGCAGCAGCGATCTCAGTAGATCTTGCTTGCAGGAACTCACGGTCCGAAGTCATGAGTCGCCTCAGGCATGGGCGGGCAATGACCCCAGCGACAGCATCCACTGCTGCGGCGGTGGCCCAGATCGCCCTGATGTTTGAGTCATGGCAGCAGCGGCTGAACTCCCCATGAAGAGCAGGCTGCCGAAGATGGGCGCTGTAGCCCGTCGAGAGAGCTAGGATCTTTATGAGTGTTCTCTTTCACAGAGGGTCTCACAGACCATGCTGTCCCGTCCCGAATTTTGTTCTTATGGAGAGTGCCCAGACATGCTAGGAGAGAGGAATTTGGGGTATTGGTAACCAAACTAATTTTTTGTGGGGGAGAGGTTAAGTTCAGTTTCACATGCTGAACTCTCAAGGTAGAACTAGTTTACTCCAGTGGGAAAAAATGTGCTTTTACTTCTTTTGGGGGGTTTTCTTTTTTAACATTGTTATCAATGACATCCAATGTCACTGCATGATATTAATGCAAAGTGTCAGATTAAATCAAATAATGGTGTCTGTCTAATTGTTTTGCAAATGAACAAACCAAGTCTCTTACATTCAATGTAGCCTGACTTTATAAAGGTTTAAATAGAAAAGATGATTCTCTGGAAGAGTGATCTTTTCAAGTTTTCTGAGCTACTTGCACAAGGCAGAAAGTTCCTAGCTATTCATCAGCTTGGCTTATTGACCCAAATGAGGTGAATGGAAAAGATATATATTCTTAGTCTGTGACACCACCACCTGTCACCTGTCACCTGTCACCTGCAGGTCAGAATCTTGAAGTGCTCTCTAACATAAACTGAAAAGGGAGCCAGAAAACCTTTACCTACTGCAAAATGTAATTTTATTTAAAGCTCACAGTCACAGTCTTGATGGGGGTGTTTAACATGACTGGCAGCTGAACTTGATTTACCTGGAAGCACTAAAATGGAAATCACAGCCAGTCATCACCTTAAAATTATTGGGTTGGAGGACTGGGAGAAATTCTTTGAATTTATGATTTATTTTCTCTTCTGGTCACAGGTAGTACTTCATATCCAAATCTAAACTTACACATAGAGGTGCGTGGATGGGTATGGCCATACCAATTGTTAAAATATTAAAATATTTCTATACCAGTTGACAAATAATCACTGTACCCAGCATCCTGAGTATCCCCCCTCCAGTCAAACACCTTCCCTCAGGATCCCAGGAGATTCTCACAACCAACTAAATAAATGAAATACTCCTGACACAGCAAGACACTTTTGGAACTCTGCACCAACACCAAAGTCTGTGCCATTCTGTTGTTAAATATTTTAAATGTTTCTCCGAAATAAGAAGTGGAGAACTTGAGCAGGCTGGCTCTTACACAGGATCAACTTAAAAAATACCCTTTTATTGAACGTTTTGAATCTTTTATATAATTGCAGTGGAAGATATTGTCTATTATGGGTCTAATGTCTCTCATCACAGAATTCTTGTGATAAATGTTTTAATTTCTTGCAGTTTATTTTTTAAGAAAAAAAAATCTCGTTTCTTTTCATCAAGGAGAAGGAACACATTGCAATGTGGTTTTCCTTTTGCTTTGTCTTTCAGGAATTCCAGTACTAAAATTAATACTCATTTGAACAATAAAATGATACAAACTACTTGGAATGTTTGTCTTTCCTTTTAAATGACTGATTTACTAATCTTAAAAATATGTACATTAAAATGTGATTTAATGTTAGAAGTTGAATGATAAACAATTGGGGGTGTGGGAATCGGTGTTAAAAAAAATCATACCTAATTGGAGCATGCTTTGTGCTTGTCTGTGCTAAGGACCTTGGGTATCATGAGCTGTTGAGACACCTGTACATTTCACTATGTTTCCCTGAACTACTTCCATGCTTAGTTATTTCTCTGACGTCAGAACTGAGAGCTCTCCTTGTTAAAATTAAAATAGGTTGGAATAAATATTGCAAACCCCTTTAATTGTCCGTGTTTCCTACACTATTGTCTTCCACCAAGGTTTGAATACTCTCAGAGTTGACTTGGCTTGATAAAGAAAGGAAATCTTAAAAATATCTATATGTCATTACTAGTATTTACATTTTTCCTTATGTGATATTTATTTAGTTCATGAACAATTATTATCTTTCCAATCTGTTTTTTTTTTTACCTTCTTTGTAACTATTTCATATGAGTGTGGCTATTTTGTAGAATCAGTAAAGGCAGAAAGAAGTTAAATTCAAAACACTCATGTTTGCTAAAGGTGATTTGTAACTAGTATAAGCAAAAGTGGTGCGAAATGCTAAATGTAGAGAAGACTGATTACAGTGAATACAGATTTTAAATTGTCTGTGCATGTCATTTTCAAGAACAATTTTTTACCCTATATACCATAAACAATAAGCCAAAATAAAAACAAAATTTACTTCAATACATTCTATGTATCTCCAGTAGTCTGTGCATTCCATTAGTTTGGAGACAATATACTGTTATCTTTGTGATATTCTTCTTTGTTCAGGGCTTTGTACATAATATGTGCTCAATGGATATTTATCAAATTGTATGTATTATGTGTTTAGCATATTGTAGAATAACTAGGACTCTTTTCTTTTCCTTGCAATTTTTGTGTTTTAAATCTCTTATTCAAAGTTCTGCTATTCTGCCAATCAAATGAGTATCATCCATCTGTTCTACGTTTTTGGTTATCCAATCAATCAATAATACATTACTGTGCCAAACACACTTCCAAAAGAAATAAGACAGTTAAGAAATAACACACTTCCAACATAAATAAGACAGTTTTCTTTCAATAAATATGCTTACCTTGCACATTACAAGACAAGTAAGTAAATATTTTTCTACATAATGTAACAAGTTAGGAAATACATGTTTGGGAAGTTTACATGGGAACAGAGAGGAGACATTCATCAACTCTGTACTCAAAATTTAGGAAAATCTTCACAGAGGAGTTGATAATTATGCAAAAATTCATTTGATGGATATAATTTTCCTGAGTGAAAGGAAGGGGGGTGGGCAATGACATTTCAGATGGAGCAAATACCTTGTTCAATAATCTTGCTTGTTTAAGAAACATTGAGATATACATGCTGCATGGTAGGGAGAGGTGGTACATAATCTTGGACAGGTGAATGAGATGCAATATTATGAAGGACTTTTCATACCATCCCAAGAAACTTGAAGCTTTAGTCTGTAGGTAAAGGGCTAACCGAGGTGATTGGTCAAACATTTTAATTGCAACTAGCAACTTGGGTTGATATGCACAAACAAAGGAAAAGGGAGAGGAGGCATCTCACTTAGATTTTTATTTGCAGACTACCTAGCCCATAGACTTCTCTGTTGTGCTATTATGGAGAAGATGGACTACAAAAATGTGGGAACGTACAGATTAGAAGATAGAAATACGTTCTCCAACTGATACATGTTACTAACAGAGTTCCTTTTTAAACAACTTGAATGATATTCAAGACTAAACTTTAGAAATACATGCTATTTATTTAAAAATGATGTTATTCATTCCTTTATTATTTTAGATTATAATGGAAACCTTGGCTTCTATATACAATGCCATGAATTCAACTTGCACTTGAAAAATACTCATGCTTGGCTTATGTGATATCTGTTGAGAAATTTAAATTACCCATTGACAAGGATCATTCAGATAGTAAAAGCTAAATCTACCTAGAAAAATTGAAAGGAACTGAATTGGGCTGTAGGAGAGAAATGATAAATCATCCATTTATGTCAGAGGAAAGTGCCTGCTTCTGTATTGTTGGTATGTCATGTAGTTCAGATTTGAAATACAAAGCTAATAATTTTACCTTATATATAGCATTTGCCCATGAAGGACTCAGACAGCATTTATGTAATGATTTTTCACAATATTTCAGTAGAATAAGGGATAGACAAAGACTGTAATTTATAGATGTGGAGATGTCAGTGATTGCTAGAAATCACTAGAAAGGTAGAGCATGACTTGTTAGGGATTTGGTTCAATAAGCAGGCAAGACCAGAGAACAAGTTTACTGTAGCTGGTTGAGTTGTGGAAGGCAATGTACTATGTGTAGATAGCTCCAGAAGTGTCGTTGGAAATGAGATTGAATAATACCAACATGGCTGGTGTTCCTGTCCTATTTGAAATAAAGAAACATATAAAAATAAATTATCTTCCTCAAATTGAAAAACATCACTGATTTTTCTAGCCCGAGATTTTGTCCACTGGATCCTTTCTGCTGTGTTCTTTATTTTTCACTGAGTTACTTTTTAAATATATATGTTAGTGATAGAAAATGCTTGTTTTTTTTTGCGGGGGGGGGCTTGAGTTGGAGTCTCACTCTGTCGCCCAGGCTGGAATGCAGTGGCACGCTCCCGGCACCGCAGTTTCGACCTGGTAGGCTCTGAGATCCTTCTGTCTCAGCCTTCCAAGTAGCTGGAACTACAGGCATGCACGCCCGACTAATTTTTGAATTATTGTGGAGATGAAGTCTCGCCAAGTTGCCCAGATGGGTCTTGAACCCGCGGGCTCAGACAATCCACTCACCTCAGTCTCCCAAAGTGCTCGGATTACAGACTGAGCCACCGATCCCAGCAGTGTTTTATTTTTAAAAAAGAAAATAATGCCAAATTTTAAAAAATACAAGTTTATTAGCTAAACACAAATAATTGTTGCATTCATTTCAATTAAAAATTGAAGGAAATTGAGTGAGCACCTTATAATTTACCTACATTTGATAGGAATCTAAATATATTCAGGAAAGAAAAGTATCATTTTGAGTGATCTCTCCAAAAGAAAAACATATATATATGTCTATAATATTTTCATGAACGAAGCAATTAGTAGTAGATCTATTGCTAAATTGATGATAGATAATTAATTATTAACAACTTGATAATTATTTTATTTTATTATGGTTTCTTATATCTATATGTGTGTGATGATAGAAAGGACTGACATTATATTAATTATTTGCATGCATTGAATAATGATGTGTTTCAAGCACTCTGCTGAATTCTGTATATAGATTATCTCATATAATCCTTACATAATTTTTTTCTCAGTAACTCGTAGATATTATTGCAGCTCTCACTCTATATAAGAAAAACAAAACACAAAACACAAAGCTTAGTAAAGTTAATCTTAGACCACACCCCCACTGAGTGGTAGCGCAGCCCGGCTCCACAGTATATGAGTTCAGCAACAGTTCCTTGATTTCTCTTGGCTTAGCCTGACCTCTTTGAGGCTGGGCAGAACAGTGACGAGGAAGTCTTGACTTTTTTTTTTTTGTCTCCCAGAGATCAGGAGGTGCTTGTTTTGGGCATGGCAGTGGGTAGAGGAGTGACTGCAGTGTCACACCCAGGAAGTACTGAGTACTCTGTGTCTTCCGAGGGTGGCACTGGCCCAGTGAGCTGTCACATCCAGGATGAAATCAGGGAAGATGGAGGTTTTGGCTGTGTGGTCAGTTATGGATAGAATTGGTGATTCCTCAATATATTTCTTGGGGACATGCAGATGGGGATTGGAGCAGTGAGGACTCCCGCCACCATACTGTAGAGGCTCAGCCAGAAGAGTCCACTGTTGTTGGTGTTGTCGCTTTCGGGTTGTTTACATCCCTTTGTTGATCACCTGGGTAGCCTGGGAGACCCGTCTAAAAGATGGAATGATTCTACAGGATAGGAGGTGTCAGTGGAGGATCTTAAGTCACCTGCTAACATGGCTAGCTGTTTGCTACTCTGTCCAATGCAGGGAATGGTTTGGACAGAACGTATACTTCAGGGAGGAACCTATTGCATTGATTGACTCTACTTTAGGTGAATTACAACAAGGACCCAGACCAGAGGTCGATGGAGAAGAACAGTCAAATTTGAGAGTTTGGTGTCCTAAAAATTTTTGAGTTGTAAGTGCTAAGAGAAAAAAGATATATAAGACTCCACTTCTAGTCTTCCTCCTCTTCAATTCATCTTCCACTCTGATGCCAGAATAATGTTTCAAAAATGTGTGCTATAGGTGATTCTTTATTAAAGTAACCTACAGAGTAAGACCTCAGCTGTTGAGATCATAGGTAGGCTCCCAGAACCTCGTTCATAGACCTGGAGTTTCTAAAATGAGCATCTTGCTTTTTTACTTGCCTTTTGTTTGCCTTGTACAACTGACCCCCAGAGCTGGCTATGTTTTTGTTTTTGTTGTTGTTGTTCCATATTCCATATTAAAAATTCTACTCAGTCCTCTAAGAACAGCTTAAATCACAGCTCCATAGAAGCCATTTCTGACATTCTCATTTTATTTGTTTGTTTGTTTGTTTTTGTTTTGTTTTGTTTTGAGTTGAAGT
Source organism: Tarsius wallacei (assembly GCA_963574415.1). NCBI lineage: Eukaryota > Metazoa > Chordata > Mammalia > Primates > Tarsiidae > Tarsius > Tarsius wallacei. Next base: position 7,917 of record CAUYQG010267560.1, read on the forward strand.
CTCACTCCGTTGCCCAGACTGGAGTGCAGTGGCTGCTTCCGGCCACTGCAGCCTCGACCTGCTGGGCTCCAGCGATCCTTCCGCCTCAGTCTTCCAAGTAACTGGAACTACAGGCGCACGCTACCACGCCCGGCTAATTTTTTTTTTATTTATTGTAGAGATGAGGTTATGCCTGCCCAGGCGGGTCTCGAACCCGCAGGCTCAGGCAATCCACTCGCCCCAGCCTCCCAAGGCGCGGGATTACAGGCTGAGCCACCGAGTCCGGCTGACATTCTCATTTTATACAACAATGGACTTTTAACATGTCATTCTCATGATATTTAATGTAATCTTTCAAAATCCAAATATATTCTTAATCTTTTCTGGATTAAAACTTTCACGGATTCCCCTTTTCATAGAGGTTAAAGTATCACTTTACCCCATATGAAAATCAGTCACAAGGAAAATAGCAAATACTTGAATAATCTAACATTTGTCAAAATATTTTTTAAAGTATACATGTATTACACATATTTGTTAGACTAGAGATATATTGAAATAAATTTTTTAAGGCATTCAACATTTGAGAATTCAGACAAAAAGTTTTTAAATTTATACTGAAGCATATTAGATTTTCAAAGTTCAATATGGGAGATTATTACTATATAAATATATAAGGCTTCCTGTGATACCACAAGAAAAATATCACTCAAAATCACCAAGGTAAACCCAACATTTTAAAGACATTCATAGATGGAAGCTGGCAAACAGAGTTAGCAGGAGATTATGGAAGTTGTCTACAGCTGATGAGTGTTATTAGAGAGAAAAAATAAAGTCCTGATTAGCAAGAAAACTGTAGGCAAATTACAGTTTCATAGTTACATCCAGTTTTTATATAAAATATACACATTTTCTTGAGCTAATCAAGGTTTGTTTTTCTTTTATTGCAAAAAGATGACATTTTTACTTTTTTTAGCTAAAGTTAAAAATGCTTTTGTTTTTGTTTTTTCTAGAGTAATGGTATAAAAACTGCAATGCAGCCTGGAGTGTGACGTGTTCTGCATACCTTCAGTCAATCCTATTTCTCCCAATGAGCTGTTTCTTTGTGAAATGACTTATCATTATTTACGTAAATTGGTTTTAAATGAGAATGTTTCACTGAAAGATTTGATCTGCATATTATGACAGCTGTTATAAATATAGGTGTTTAGGTTTGTGTCATCTTTTTTTTCTTGTAATTTATTTACTTTTCAGATTCATTATCATGTTTTAGTATCTTCCTGAAACAAAAGTGTGCATTTGAAGTTTTTAGGAAAATTTTGATCTAAAATCAGGGTAAAATTAAAAAATGAGCTTCAAATGATAAATTATGAGGTCTGCTTTCTGATTCTAGCTCTTATAGCTTTTACCGAAACATTAAGCAGGCTCAACTCTCTGGGTCTCAATTCCCTTACTTATCATCAAAGAGTTAATAAAAAAATAAATAATGTCTGTATTAGTTTTCTAGAGCCGCTGTAACAAAGCACTACAAACTGGGTGTTTTAAACAACAGAAGTTTTTTGTCTTACAGTTCTGGAGGCCAGAAGCCAGAAGTCCAAAATCAAGGTGTCCACAGAATCAATTCCTTCTGAGGACTATGACAGAATTTGTTCCATGCCACTCTTTAGATTGTATATGGTTGTCTTTTTTTAAATTATTTTTTATTTTGAGCTGGAGTCTCACTCTGTCGCCCTGACTGGAGTGCAGTGGCCGCTCCCGGCCACCACAGCCTCAACCTGCTGGGCTCCGGCGATCCTTCCACCTCAGCCTTCCAAGTAGCTGGAACTACAGGTGCGCGCTACCATGCCCGGCTAATTTCTTATTTATTGTAGAGACGAGGTCTCACCGAGTTGCCCAGGTGGGTCTCGAACCTGCGTGCTTAGGCAATCCACTCACCTCAGCCTCCCAAATTGCTGGGATTGCAGGCTGAGCCACCGAGCCCGGAGGTTGTCTTTTCAGTGTGTCTTTTTGCACCGTCTTTCCTCTATATGGGTCTGTCACTTTGTCTACATTTTCCCTTTTTATAAGGATACCAGTCATATTGGATTCAGGCCCACCCTAATGGCCTGATTTTAAATTGATTACTTGTGTGAAAACTCTATCACCGAATAAGGTCACATTTTGAGGTTCTGGAAATTAGTATTCCAATGTATCTTTTTTTTGGAGGGAATCGGGCACAATTGAGCCCATAACAATGTCCAACTTCTCTTTTATTTTTTTTCAGATTTAACATTTTGTTAAGGCCGTATATGTGCTGGTGAGTACCCCTTCAGTTTTTCATGGCAGAGATATAAATGTACCGGTTCCAGCATAAAGGGAGGGATTTTTTTGTTCACAGAATCCAGGAAACAGGGAATGACAGTAATGCAGCTCAGGTCCATACATGTTAGCAGGATTCTTTCTCCATTAGTTCAGTTCTGCTTTGTTTCAGTTTTATTTTCTTTCATTATACATTGGCTTCCCACACAACAAAGGACTTGACTGCTGACATCTCACATCTCTTCTGTGGGTGGACATGGGTAAGGAGGTGTTCACTGAAGTTTGAACAGTGGGCAGGGCTTGTATGTAAGGGCCCAGCTTATATCAGGTGCTTACCCCAGAGCACTCCCCTGGAGAAGCCTCAGGTAAAAATGCAGCAGCTGTGGCTTCACCCACTCCCAAGATTAGGTGGGAGTGGGGTAGCTGTTTCCCAGGATAATAGTATTTTATGGGGGTAGGCACTTCCCTAGACTTTAACTCCAGTAATGCTGTTTAAGAATGTGCTTCTAGCCGGGCTCAGTGGCTCAGCCTTTTATCCCTTGCTTGGGGAGACTGAGGTGAGTGGATTGCCTGAGCCCGCGGGTTGGAGACCCTCATGGGCAACTTGGCGAGACCTCATCTCTACAATAAATCAAATATTAGCTGGGCGTGGTAGTGCGCACCTGTAGTTCCAGCTACTTGGAAGGCTGAGGCAGAAGGATCGTCTGAGTCCAGCAGGTCGAGGCTGCGGTGGCCAGGAGCTGCCACTGCACTCCAGTCTGGGCGACTGTGAGACTCCAACTCAAAAAAAAAAAAAAAAAAGAATGTGCTTTTGTTCTTATCAATTGTCTGTCCATGTGAGATACAGGACTTGTTTAGTTATCAGCCCTCCTGGTAGGGATGAGGGGTTTCCACATTGGAAAATTCTTAGCCATGAAGGCTGAAATAAGTGAAAATTAACTAAAAGTCTGTTGCATGCAGAGAAGATGGTGGAACTGTCAGAAGAAATAACATGAAAAAGGAAATTCCAAGGTGTGATGGGAGCTTATGAACCTGTATTGTACAGGTGCGAGTCCTTAGATGCTCGGTCTTTGTCATGCCTCAAAAAGGGGAGGTACACTGTCTGAGCAGTGCTCCAGAACATGGGTGTAGGGCATCCTGGACTGAGGGACATGCCAAACTTGACTCAATCAAAGCTTCTGTAAGACTTGAGGGTATAGGGTAGTGGTGCTGCTTGATGCTCACTTGATTTCACATTGCATTAGGGTGAATAATGTCCACCTACACCCCCAAATTTATGTCCATGTGGAACCTGCAATGTGACTTTATTTGGAAATAGTGTCTTTGTAGGCATAATCAAGTTAAAATGGGAGCTCTGGTGAGCCCTGATTAGTGACTGATGTCTAAAATAAGAGAAAGAAGAGGGAGATTTGGACACAGAGATACAAAGAGAGCCCCATGTAGCCACAAGCCAAGAAACACAAGCACTCCTGGTAACCTCAAGAAGTGGAAGAAGTCCAGAAGGATCCTTCCCTAGAGCCTTTGGAATGAGCATGGCACTGTCAACACCGTGGTTTTGAACCTCTAACCTCCATAACTGCAAGAGAATACATTCCGGTTATTTTAAGCCACCCAGTTTGTGGTACTTTATTACGACAGCCCATAACAACTCAGAGGTTCACAATTTGTTTCAGAAGTAAAGAGTTAAGCCACTTAAATAAAATTTAGAATCAAAATTCTAAAGTTGGGGCTTATGAAAAGTGATGCTCTTTTGGAAAGCTCTATCTGGGGTCCAACTCTATCACACTAAAAGAATTATTACTTTATACTGATGTGTTGGCAGAAATCCTGAACTCTCATTGTTAAAATCAGATATACATTGTTTAGAGAAGACAATCTGTATGAATAATATTTACTAAAAAAAAATTTCTCTGAGAATTCAACATAAGCCGTGGAATAACACACAAACACAAACTTCAAGTTTTCCTTCTCTCTAGCCCATCTTTTTCAAAAAACCATACTCCTTAGAGTTTTCTTATTTTTACAGTATTGCCTGATTTGGATGAGACATATTAATTTTCTCTACTGAAATTCTTTGGATTGCTTCAAATGTCAGTGGTATTGGGCTTTCCCTGAAAAAAAATTGCTGTCAGAGAAGCAGTTTGCAGATCAAGTAGATAACAGAAACCAGGATGCTATTATTAGCTATGGAGAAGGCAGTGAGTTTGCAGGTTACATAAGTGAGGGAAATGGTAGCATTCTGGGAATGAGGAGAGAAATGGAAAATTGATCAGTAAGGATGATCTGGGCTGTGTTCTCATTACCTCATTTTTTCCACCAAAACTGGAAAAAAAAAAGTCAAGAATTGTGCTCTGGTTTTTCTGTCTGTCTACTGTTATTTGAATTAACCAAACAGTAGTATGCCTTTATTTAAAATGTTTCAAGGTTGATCTCAAAATCCCACATTCAGGTCAGTGGACACAAGTGAGAAGTAAGAAGTCCAGCACCTTATTATGGCAATGTTATTTACATCACACCTTGATTTTGCTGTGTTGCAGCTTGTAGAATTGTAGACAGCCCTTTCTCAAGTTTCTGTGTACTTCTTCACAGTTCTTAATGATCTGACTACTGGCCTGCAATTTCATTTCTAATTAGATTTTTTGGCATGTGAAAATGTAGGGCTGCTTTCTTTCTAATACTTTTTTCCTCTCCTTTACCTTTCTCCTCTTTAAAAAAAAATTTTTATTTAGAAGCTGAATTGGTGCTTCTGTGGTTATTTCTAACCCTTGGCCGTGGCATACTTAGTACTTAATTTCTGGCAGAATCTTTTCTGATGCTTGTCAGCTTTCATTTTACTCTCTGTGTTTTCTTAGTATATAAAGCTTAACCATCGCTCATTGTTTTTTGAAGATAATGTTGGTTGTGAGCCTGGAACGACTTAAATAAACTTGCAATAAATGACCCTATCCAAATGCAGCAAAGACTACACATGGGGCACAGCAGATAATCAGTGCATGGAGACAGTATCAGTAAAAACTGTCAGTTTCCCAGCAAAAGCACCCAGAACTGCCACAGGCATCTCCTCCTAATAGAACTTTTGCAGGGAACAGTTTCTTTTCAGTGGCACTGCTTTTAACAATCTCCAAACGTTCATCCTCTGTGTGCACTCCAAGTCCAATCAAAAATTGAAATTCCAAATCAACAGTCTGAAAGGCTTTTTTTTAGCAAACAACCCAATTCTTAATCTCCTGCAAATCAAAGACCCAAACCTGCAATAAGGATACATTCATGACAGCAAACTCTAAGCAACGTTAACTTTACGTGCTTTTCTCACATCACACAACTGTATCTGTTCACATTATTAAGGACAAAATGATGCTAGGTGAGGCGTACATGAAAATGAAGTCATGCAAGAAATCTGACTGTGGGAAAAGGGTACTAGATGGAGTCTGAAAAAAATTCCGGAACAGCAACTTTGGTGCTACTGGTTTGTGATTGGACATGATAGAGCAATCCTGGAAGTTTATTGTTTCTAGTTGTAGGATTTGAGTGGTGCACTCTTTAAAAAAAAAGTTTTATTATAGAGAAGTAGAGTACAAGTATTAACTACATAAGTAGGCTGCATGCAGGTGAAGTTTGAGCTTCCAGCTGGCCTTCACTTCCCCTGGTAGTGGGACACGTACCCTTAAGACAACTATCACAGAAACAAAGGTCTGAATATCACATGTTCTCACTCTTAAGTGGGTCCTGAACATTGGTGCACTTGTTTAATTGGACAAATAAGTCCAACATTTTCTGAAGTATCCATCATGTCTTTGAGTGACTCAAACGAAATTCACTGCCATATAAATATTAAATGATACAGTAGGCTGGGCATGGTGGCTTATGCTTATAATCCTCATGCTTTGAGGTTGAAGTTGGAGAAATTTCTTGAGGCCAGAAGTTTGGGACCAGCCTGGGCAACACAGTATAACTCCATCTCTGCAAAAAATAAAAATTAGCTGGGTGTGGTGGTGAGTACCTGTAGTCCCAGCTGCTCTAGAGTCTAGGGTAGGAGAACCACTTGAGCCCAGGATTTCAAGGCTGCTATCAAGTAGTACTATCATTGCTCTATTGCATTCCAACCTTGATGACAGAGTGAAATCCTGTCTATAAATAAATAAATATAAAAAGTAAGTGGTACAGTAATGCAAAAATCAATAAATGAAGCCATAGTTGAACCACAGCATACCACATAGATTTGCTGTTAATAACCAATCCCTCCTCTGTGGGGTAGATGCAAGCAGCTGCGGATCTACAGGGCTTCCTTATAACTTTCGAGCAACAACTTCCAGTAAAAATCTTGAGGTACTCTTTTAGATCATTTATTATATCATTTTGGCCCTTCATTCCAAACCTTCCAGCCCCTTCCCATCTTACACAGTATACAACTAAAACTCACGTGATGACCCTTGCATCATAACCCAAAGTATTCATTCTACCTCTCTCCCTCCTTCATGCCATTTCAGCTACACCAAACTTATTTTTCTTGAAATTCACAAAGAATGCTCCCCTCCTAGAGCCCTTGTAACTGCTGCTGCTTGACTCAAGATGCTTGTCCTACAGATAAGAAGACTGCCCTCTTTTCCTTTTTCTGTAAATCTACTTATGTATCAGAGAGGCAGGCCTTCTCTGACTCTGTGATCCAAATTGCCTCACGTTCTTCATCCTCCTTACCCACTGCTTTGATTTTCTTTACAGTACTCTTCCCTAAGTGGTATAGACGACATAAGTGGGGTTCCTCTCTGCCTCCCCAATTAGATTGAAAGCTCCATGAGGCTTGTTTTGCTGACTGTTTGGTCTTTAGTGCTTAGAGCAGAGCCTGACATATAATCAGTGTGGTAAACAGAAATTTGATGTTACTGCCAGGGTTATGTTATGTTGCATGGCAAAAGAGATTTTGCAGATGCAATTAAGGTCACTAATTAGTTGGCCTTAATGTAGGGGTATTATCCTAGATTATCTAGATGGGCCTATTGCTATTGCATGGGCTTTCAAAAATGGGATGGAAAAAGGCAGAAGTGTTTGGAGTCAGAGAGGGATGTGATCAGGCAAGAAAGACACAGAGAGTTGCAATGTTATTGACTTTGAAGATGAAGGAAAGGAAATACCCAATAGGTGCACTCAACAAGATAAGAGCAGCCCTTAGCTGACAGCTGGCAGAGCAATGGAGACCTCAGACCTAATGCCACAAAGAACTGAATTCTGCTAAAACAAGAGTGAGTGACAAAAAAGGAATCTCCCAGAGAGCCTACAGAAAAAAAATGCAGCCTATGGACATACTTTCTGGTCTCTGAAACTCTAACCAGATACCTAGCTGAGTTCACTAAACTTTTAACCTCTGAAAATTATGAGGTAATAAATGTATGCTATTTTAAGCATGAAAGAATAAATAAAAAATTGGATAAGCAAACAATAAATATCCTGAAGTACATTTTGGGTTTTGAGATCTAATATCCAGAAGAGAAAGAATTAGTTTCTTAAGAAATCTATTATTATATGGAGGATGTATAAAATAAGTGCATACATTAAGTATAAATTTACATGTTATTAAGTTGAATCAGCTTTTTAAAAAAAATGTTGTTGAAAAAGTGCAGACTCACTTTTGCTTAGAAGATGTTGGCTAATACTTAAGTCACAATTCTATCATTCACTGGCCCAGTGACCTTATGCGAGTCAAATAAAATTGAGATAATGATAGTATCCAGTTCACAAGGGGGTGGTGAAGAAACAAAGAGACTTTGTATAAATAAAAATGTTTTGCACATGGTAAAAAATAATAGACTATATGTTGTTAATTATAATAACTCAACTCTCTTGAATGTACATGAACTGTTATCCTTAGAAACGTTCTTCTATTTTATTCTAAGAATTCTGAGATTAGTTTATTTTTCAGAAATGCATCTTTTCCCTGAACACGTTGATATGATCCTCACGTACATGAAACAATGTGCTTTAGCATTATATGCATACTTAAAATGGGAATATTCTCACTTCATGATTAATGTGAGGGTGAGAAGCTAGCTCAAAATATTTATGGCATGTTTAAGAGTGATTAATCTTATGATCTCACAAACCTGATCTGTTTCACAGTTTCTACACTAAAATAGGATGTACATTATCAAGCTATAAAGGTCTTGGAATGAAATTTTCTCCTATCTTCTTATTTGTGTACGAACAAGCATTAGAAATGGCATTTTGCTGGCTGAACTGCATGCAGCTCAGACTCCGTTTTCTGTGTACATTGAGGGGTGAAGAGTTGATATGTGCAGGGGGGGAGGAGTGATTCAACATTTTGCCCAACAATGTGGATACATGTATTGATCAGCATGGGGCTTTTGTTTTATTTTTTATTATTTATTTATTTATTTATTTATTTATTTATTTATTTTTTGAGCTGGAGTCTCACTCTGTCGCCCAGACTGGAGTGCAGTGGCTGCTCCCGGCCACTGCAGCCTCAACCTGCTGGGCTCCGGCGATCCTTCCATCTCAGTCTTCCAAGTAGCTGGAACTACAGGCGCACGCTACCACGCCCAGCTAATTTTTTGATTTATTGTAGAGATGAGGTCTCGCCAAGTTGCCCAGGCGGGTCTCGAACCCGCGGGCTCAGGCAGTCCACTCACCTTGACCTCCCAAAGCGCGGGATTACAGGCTGAGCCACCGAGCCTGGCAGTTTTTTCCTTTCTTAGATGTCACATTTGACTTCTGCAATAAAAAGAGGTGCTTAAAGTGGTTACCATCAGCATCCAGACACTTTTGCTTATGGCAAACTAAAAGTGATTACATCTCTTAAAATGTGTATACAGGCTGGGCTCGGTGGCTCAGCCTGTAATCCCAGCACTTTGAGAGACCGAGGTGAGTGGATTGCCTGAGCCCACGGGTTCGAGACCAGTCTGGACAACTTGACAAGACCTCATCTCTACAATAAATAAAAAATTAGCTGGGTGTGGTAGTGTGCGCCTGTGTTCCGGCTACTTGAAAGACTGAGGCAGAAGGAGCGCTGTAGTCCAGCAGCTCGATGCTGGGGTGGCCGTGAGCATGCTATTGCACTCCAACCTGGGTGACAGGGTGAAACTCCAACTAAAAAAAAAATGTGTTTACATTTTTGGCACCCCTAGTGTGTGTGTATGTGTGTGTGTGTGTGTGTGTAATAATTTTTATGTATTTATTTGACACACCATGGAATACTTCAGCTGTCAAAAAGAATGAAATAATGTCATCTGCAGCAACATGGATGGAATTGGAGAACATCATCCTAAGTGAGCTAACACAGGAACAGAAAACCAAATATTGCATGTTCTCACTTACAAGTGGGAATTAAACTAAGGATCTGCAAAGGCATAAGGAATAGTACAACAGACACTGGAGATTCAGAAGGGGGAGGGCAGGAAGGACTGAAGAAATGAAAAATCACCTATTGGGTACAATGTGCACAGGTGGTGGTGGTGGGTACACTTAAGGCCCAGACCTCTTCACCACTATATAATGCATCCATGTAACCAAAAACTATTTGTATCCCATAAAGCTATTGAAATAAAGATAAAGAAAGAAGGGTATCAGAAAAAAAAAAGCGGACAAAAGACATGAACAGACACTTCTCAAAGAAAGACAACGAAGCAGCCAACAAACATGAAAAAACGCTGAGCATCACTAATTGTCAGAGAAATGCAAATCAAAACTACAATGACACACCACCTCACACTGATCAGAATGGCTATCATTAAAAAGTTAAGAAACATTAAGTGCTGGTGAAGTTGTGGAGAAAAGGAAACACTTCTGCACTGTTGGTGGGAATATAAGCTAGTTCAACCTTTGTGGAAAGCAGTGTGCAATTTTCTCAAAGAACTGAAAGTTGAGCTTCCGTATAGCCCAGCAATCCCACTTCTGATAACATACCTAGAGGAATATGTATCACTCTACCAAAAAGACACCTGCCTGTGCATGTTTATTGCAGCACTATTTACTATAGCAAAACCATGGAACCAACCCAGATGACCATCAAAAGTGGACTGGATAAAGAAAATGTGCTATATATACACAATGGAATACGACACAGCCATAAAGAAGAATAGAATCATGTCTTCTGAAGCAACACAGATGCCGTTGGAGACCATCATTCTAAGTGAACTATCACAGAAACAATAGTCTGAATATTGCATATTCTCACTCATAAGTGGACCCTAAACATTGAGCACGCAAGCACAAAGGCAGGAACAACTGACACTGGTTACTAAAAACAGGGGTAGAGAGGAGTGGGGATGAGTGGGACATCACCACCCATTGGGTACCACGTCCACTCCTCAAGGGCGAGGGGGCTTGCTAGAAGCCCAAACTTCACCTGCACGCAAACTTCCCCGCTACTTATGTAACAGATCTTCACATGTATAGTAAGTCCCCTATATATGAAACTTCAAGTAACGAACTTTCAAAGAAACAAATGTGTGTTTTTTAAGAGGGTAGATAGAGTTAAATCCAGCAAGAAACTGGAACCTGCACCATCAACATCGGGTGTGAGTGACATTGTAACTTGCCCTCCGTCTCCTATTGCTGACCATTATACAGCTCTACCATCTCCCACCTCTGCTGCCTTCTCCCCTCAGTAACTCTTCTTGCCTGTTCACTCGATGCCAGCCCCTGTGTGCCAGCTGTTGTACTGTATTGCCCTACTGTACTTTTCAAAGTATTTTACTGTAAGATTAAAAAATGTTTTATTTTTTGTGGGGTTTTTTTGTGTTACTTGTGTGAAAGTATTATAAAGCTATTACAGTACCATATAGCCAATTGTGTTTGTTAGGCACCTAGGCTATCTTTGTTGGACTTATGAACAAATTGGCTTTACAACTTCTAGAATAGAACTCTTTTGTAGGTAGGGGACTTACTGTACCTCACAATTCTAAAATAAAAAATAATAAAAAACAGTTTAGAGATTTGGGTGAAAATAAGTAAAATTTAAAAGCTTTTGGAACTTCAGAAGCATTTTAAACCTTAAGAGAGCGGTGACTGTGAACTTCTGCTTCTTATAGATTGACTCTCTTCTTCACTGTTCTTGTTCTGTAAATGACTAGAAGAAACCAGAGAACAGACTTCCCTGCCTTCCTGTCACTGATCTGTGTTATAGATTAACTGCCACCCTTATTGTTCTGTACCAAACTCGGACCAGATGGACAAATCTTCAGTGTTGAATGTTAAAAATACTTTTCCCAAAAGAAAAGGAGTACCTCGACTAATCAGATCATCATAACTATGAATTAAGCCCTATATAGAAAAATGTTGAAATCCTGTTAAGTTTCCCTAGACACTGTCTATATAAACGACCCCAAATTTCTACATTTTGGAACTCTGACTTTCATTCTTTTGAATCTGTGCTTCCCACATGGCTATCCTCAAACCTTGTGCTTGAATAAACTCTTTAAACTAAATTCTGACCTTTTTGATTATTTTATGTTGACATATCTAAGTTGATACTGAAGTTTAAAATCTTACCCTGGCTACTTTTGGTTATTCACCTGTTAAAGTATACCCCCAGCCAGACTCCCCATGGCTAACTGAGGTGCTCAAAGTCAAAACACAACTAGGTGGCCACAGGTGGGTGAGGGACTGGTCGTGTACACTGTGTTCTCAGAAAGATGCTGTAAATGTGTCACAGGATCTCAATTTCCATAATCAAGCCAAACCAGTCCCTGATATCAGTGCCAAGAAAACTGAGGCCAGAACTGGTCATTTGAAAAGAAACATCCAACAGAGACTTCTGGTTTGGGGCTTGGAAATCATCCAATTATGGCCCAACTATTTCAACCAATCAAAGCCAAACAAATTTGAACCTTATTTATGGAAATGGACTTGATTTAAAACCAGGGTGAGAAGTTTCCCTATTTAAACCAGTTTCTGTCTTTGTTCTTCAAAGAGCACATTTTCATTTGTATTGAAGGTTGTGCCTCCCTGGTCTGCAATTTTTTTAAAAATAGAAAATAAACCTCTTCCTTTTTTCTCTAAGATCTCATGGTCTTTTTTTTAACACCCAATTGAATTGGCAAAAATCCCTGCCTCTGTAGAGCAGGTGGATTCTCACTGGGGGTTAGGTAACATGTTACTTAGCCTTACTAGGTCTTACTTCTTTTTTCATAATATAGAACTAACACCTGCTTCACAGAGTCATAGCCATGACAGAATGAGGTACTCAGTCCAGTACCTGATGCAGACGAACACCCTCAAAGTCACCATCATCACTATAATTCACTTAAGTTTTACCCACTGGATCACCTGTACATATAGAAAGTTAGTAACGGTGGTTTACAGAGCTCACACTATCTCTTGAACTATTGCCGCTGAACCCAAGCCTACTTTAACAAGGAATAGAGGGCATTTTGATCCATGGTAACAGAAATTTTTTTTTTTTTTTGAGTTGGAGTCTCAGTGTCACCCAGACTAGAATGCAGTGGCTTGCTCCCAGCCACCTCAGCCTCGACCTGCTGGGCTCTGGCGATCCTTCCTTCTCAGCCTTCCAAGGAGTTGGAACTACAAGCACGCGCTACCACGCTCGGTTAATTTTTGATTTATTGTGGAGATGAGGTCTTGCCAAGTTGCCTGGGCGGGTCTCGAACCTACGGGTTCAGGCAATCCACTCACCTCGGCCTCCCAAAGTGCTGGGATTACAGACTGAGCCACCAAGACTGGCCTAGAAAATATTTTAAAAATGCTCAGTTTAACTAATCATCAGAGAAATGCAACTCAAAACTCTAATAAGATACCCATCTCACACCAGTCAGGATGGCTATCACTAAAATAAAATTTAAAAAACCCAACAGGTGCTGGTGAGGCAACAGAAAAAAAGGAATGCTCATACACTGTTGGTGGGAATTTAAGCTAGTTCAACCTATGTGGAAGGCAGTTTGGAGATTTCTCGGTAACTAAAAATTGAGCTACCATTCGACCCAATAATTCCACTCCTGGGAACACACCCCGAGGAACATAAACGCTTTACCAAAAAGACACCTGCACACATATGCTTATTGCAGCGCAATAGCAAAAACATGGAACCAACCCAGATGCCCACTGAAAGTGGACTGGATAAAGAACACATGGTACATATACAAAGGGGACCCCTAAAAAACCTGGAATTTTTTATAAAAATAGTGTATTTATTCTTACATGTTTAAACTTCAGTCACCTTCAAAGTACTGTTTGATATAATACAACTATTGAGATGCTTTTTTCACTGCTCAAAAGTTTTTGAACTTGTCAATTTTGATGCATTTCAGTGTTTCCGCTGTTTTTTGTTTCACCTCTTTCACATCAGGAAAACATTTCCTTTTGATGACTTTTTTCATCTGGGGAAACAAACAAACATAAAAAGTCACGGGGATGAGATCAGGTAAATAGGGAGGGTGGGGTATAGGGGTCATGCATTTTTGGTCAAAAACTGCTGAACACAGCGCAGAGTGGGCAGGTATACTCGTAAATCACTCATCATGAAATAGGCAAATGTGTTGAAAGAAGCTAAAAAAAAAAATCACTGAAGCCTAATGCAATCTCTCACAACAATACTACCTGGTACACTGATGCCGATGGATTTCTAGAATACTTACCCAGGGAAAAGCCTGCACTACAAGGGTCTAACCCTCCAAAAACATAATTCCAGTGTTTTTTGGGTCCCCTCTTGCACATGATGGAATACTATGTAGCCATAAAGAAGGACAAAATCACATCCTTTGCTGAGACATGGATGCAACTGGAGACCATCACTCTAAGTGAACTATCGCGGAGACAAAAAACTGAATATCACATGTTCTCACTCATAAGTGAGTCCTAATTTGGGCACATGGGTGTGAGAGCGGGAACAACAGGGGTTGGGCACTGCTACAGGAGGGAGGGAGGGAGTGGGGATAAAGAATACAAAACCACCCACTGGGTACCATGACCACTATTAGCCGAGGGAGAAGCCTCCTTAGAACCAAGCTCAAGCCTCACTTTCACACAGTATACATATGTAGAAAATCCTTACATGTACCCCATGATTCTAAAATAAATAAAAACTTTAAAAGGAAAAACAGGCCGGGCTCAGTGGCTCAGCCTGTAATCCCAGCACTTTGGGAGGCCGAGGTGAGTGGATTGCCTGAGCCTGTGAGTTCGAGACCAGCCCTGGCAACTTGGCAAGACCTTGTCTCCACAATAAATCAAAAAAAGCTGGGTGTGGTAGCACATGCCTGTAGTTCTGGCTACTTGGAAAGTTGAGGCTGAAGGATCGCCAGAGCCCAGCAGGTCGACACTGGGGTAGCCATGAATATGCCACTGCACTCCAGCCTGGGCAATGGAGTGAGACTCCAACTCAAAAAAAAAAAAAAAGAAAAGAAAAGAAAAACATTAAAAACTCCAAAACACAAAAACTAAAGATTTGAGAGACAGAAAGAGAGAGAGAGAGAGAGAGAGAGAGAGAGAGAGAGAAAGAAAGAAAGAAAGAAAAAGGTTTTTAAAGCAAATATCCTTGGGATAGAAAACAAAGCTCTCACTCTCAGTTCTTTTACTTGCAACAGCAGGCGTGTGTGGAGGAGGGTACAGCTGGGCTGAGAAGAAGGAGAAAGGGCACAGGAGGCCTGGGGCAAGGGGAGCAGGGGTAAATCCCAACAGGGGATGGAAAGAGAGGAAGAAAAGGCCCATGTATTAGCTGGCTTCCCGACTTAACCTCCAAATGCCCTGCCCAGGAGGTGCTCAGTAACGGTTTGTTTGAACAAAATGCCTCACACAGGCCAATAAACAGACTTCAAGAAACAGGACAGAACCGAGGGAACCTTTGTTAAGGTCAAGGGCCTGCTTTGTCTCATGGACTGTGTGGGGAGTAGGAGAAATATTTTACATTGGAGATAGCAGCTATAGCCTAGGAGCAGAAATAATAAAGAATTAATTATTCATGCTTGGTCTGCAGTGGTAGAAAGCAAGTGAGTTATCAGTGGCCCCAACTATCTCTTGTCCAACCCAGTTCATGCCTTATAAAAGTACACCTGCTGCAGGCTAGCAATGATTTTCTTTCTTTTTTTGAGTCAGGGCTTCACAGTCACAGCTCAACACAGCCTTCACCTTCTGGCTTGATCCTTCTGTTTCAGACTCTGGAGTAGCTGGGACTACAGGCACATGCCACCATGCCCAGCTAATTTTTTTATTTATTGTAGAGACGAGATCCCATCATGTTGCCCAGGCTGGTTTTGACCTCCTAGGCTCAGGCAATCTTTTCTCCTTGGCCTCCCAAAGTGCTGGGATTATAGGCATGAGCCGCCACACTCAGCCTGACTTTAGTTTCAATAGCCACTTAGGCTCAATGTTAAAGTGATTTTTGTTGCTTTTTTTGCTAGCCATTTACTTCTCACAAGTACCACAGGGAAATTATCCAACACAGGCATATAAATATATTTCTATTTGTCTGTATAATAAATCTTATAAATACAGTCTAAAAAATTAGGCTTTTTATAATTTTTTATAGACTTGGGAGGCGAGATCAGATATATTAGATGCCACATGAGAAAAGTCTTCTGGGGTTGCGCCAGGTGCTAAGGAACTATGTGATGTGGATGCTACCTCAAGGGGTGGCTTACCTGGTCCTAACAATAGCTTACTTGTGGTAGTGGCCAAGTGGCTTCTCCACCTGGAGCCTCCTCAACTAGACCTCGAAGGCAATGGTCCCCACCTTTTCAAGTATGAGATGCTATTGCAACATCAGAAAATTTCACAAGTTCTGTCACTTATTATAAAAATATATATTGACAAGAAGCTAAAATAAGACATTTTAAAGTGAATTTTTTACTTTATAGAGGGCAACAGTGTTCTTGTACACTATGTAAAATGCAGCCTATAGATGGTTCTTTTTTTTTTTTTTTTTTTTGAGTTAGAGTCTTACTCTGTTGCCCAGGCTGGAGTGCAGTGGCACACTCATGGCCACCCCAGCGTTGACCTGCTGGGCTCTGGCGATCTTTCTGTCTCAGCCTTCCAAGTGGCAGGAACTACAGGCATGGGCTACCACGCCCGGCTCATTTTTGATTTATTATAGGGACGAGGTCTCACCAAGTTGCCCAGGCTGATCACGAACCTGCGGGCTCAGGCAATCCACTCACCTTGGTCTCCCAAAGTGCTGGGATGACAGACTGAGCCACTGAGCCCAGCCTAGAGATGGTTCTTGAGAGCATATCAGCACGATCAGTCTCACTGAGGTCTTCAGACACAGGATTTGTTAAGAATAGCATATGAATTGTTCTAAAGAACTACCGGAATGAACAGACTGCCATTTGCCGGCAGTTACCTTAAACACAAATATCTATGGAAAACGGAAATAATGCTCATCTGCTCTTGGATTCTGGCCTTAACCCTGTGCTGGCGCTGACCTTGAGCTTCCCTTTTTTGTTGGGCTGTCTACTTGCCTCCAGCCTGAACTGTCTCCTGCTTTCCCCCACTGCCAGGCATGAATGGACATATGTTCTGACATGCTCATCTCACAGAACACTCAGTTACTTTGTGATTCTCAAAACTCAGTTCTCAAAGCACAGCTTTTCTGCTCAACTGAACAACAGCACTTCAGTTGTTCTCAGGCTTGCTCTCTTCCTGCGCCTGCTTGTACAGGTCCATAAACCCAGGACTTGCAGGAGTTACCCCTCCCTGGAAGCCCTGTTCAGAGAGTGCCCTCTGAGGACAGCTCCCATGGCTGTAGATTTTGTACTGCCTCGGAGACTTGCCTTTGTTCTTCAATGGCATTTCCCTTGGGGCTTGTTTTCTACTCTCCTTGCCAGTATCGGAACCCCGAAGAGACACCTGTCCCTGCGTATGAGCTTAACCCACCTGGAAGCCAGGGCATGGTTACCTAATGTAGGCCGCCCTCCTGGGAAAGCAGGTCTGAGATGCGATCCTGGAGAGACAGGGTCATTCCTGAGGGGAGGGGAGAGGACGGGGTGAGGAGGTCATTCCAGAGATTCGGGCTGCTGTCAGTGTTGGACCGAGTTCCTGAGATGACTGCCAACGAAAAAAGAGAATCCTGATCAGAAGGGAACTAAAAACTCTAGGGAACTATTTCACTACTTAATTGAGTCAGAAGTTGAGGTGGCAGCCAGGGCCCCTGTGGAGACAATCTCAGATAATTTCAAGGAGCTTCAACCACAGCAGTAGATGAGAGGAAGAGCTTAAGATTTTTCTTCAAAGCTGCAAGGGGAGGAGGAATATCCTGAGGCATCTCCCAACAAGAGCGAAAAGCCCCTAAGACTACTTTCTTGAAGGTAAAAATCGGCTCTTTACTCACTCCCCTTTAAGGCTGTGAGCTTTGGTGCTGTTGGCCCTTAGAATCAAGGAGGCAGCGTGAGCCTAGATCCAGTATAGCTGCTAGTGACTGTGATTCTTGACCTGTCCTGCTTATTATGATGAATTTTTGGCCTAGTCAGCTTCTGGGAAGCAGCCTAATTAAAAGTGGAAAGAGGTCGGGCTTGGTGGCTCAGCCTGTAATCCCAGCGCTTTGGGAGGCTGAGGCGAGTGGATTGTCCATGGGTTCGAGACCCACCCGGGTAACTTGGCGAGACCTCGTCTCTACAATAAATAGAAAATTAACTGGGTGTGGTAGTGCATGCCTGTAGTTCCAGCTACTGGGAAGGCTGAGGTGGAAGGATCGCCGGAGCCCAGCAGGTCAAGGCTGTGGTGGCCGGGAGCGGCCACTGCACTCCAGTCTGGGCGACAGAGTGAGACTCCAACTCAAATAAATAAATAAAAGTGGAAAGAAGTTAAAAGTAGCTGCTAGTTTGCTTTGTGTGCGAATCCCAGCTCCGTTGCTTACTGCTTGTTTGACCCCAGCAAACCCCTGCATCTCTTTATGTCTCAATTTCCTCATCTGTAAGATGTTAGTCATAGTAGCACCTCCTAATAGGGTTGTTATGGACCACAGTTAATTTGAGATATAATTTTAGAGTGATTTGGAGCTGCAGTTTAACAAGCTTGACTCCAAATGTAGCACAAAGTAGACACTCAGTAAACATTAATTGAATGAATCATTATCAATAATAAATTCTTCAGGAGAGGTAGCTGGAAAAAATGTTCATGACTGATAAATTGTGTGAGATTTACAAGGGACTGCTGATACTTTGTGAGTTGAGTCAACATTCCAGAAGAGAACTAACAATCAGCCTTGTGTATCTGTGGGTTCCGCATTCATAGATTCAAACAATTTCAGATAAAAAATGTTCAGGAAAAAATGGATGATTGCATCTGTGCCAAAAATGTACAAACTTTTTTCTTGTCATTGTTCCCTAAGCAATATAGTATAACAACTATTTACGTAGCATTTTACATTGTATTATTATAAGTAATCTAGAGATTATTAAAGTACATGGGAGGATGTGTGTAGGTTATGTGCAAATATTACACCATTTTATATCAAGGACTTGAGCAAGGATTTTGGAATCCTTGGATGCCCTGGAACCAATCCCCCCATGTATACTGATGGGTGACTATATATGGCTCTGCAGAAGTGGCCTTGGCATCAAAATACCTAAATTCGAACCCTGATTCTGCTATTAACTTGTTTTGTGTCATTGAAAAGCTAATTTAAACTCACTGTTTGGCCGGGCTCAGTGGCTCAGTCTGTAATCCTAGCACTTTGGGAGGCCAAGTTGAGTGGTTTGCCTGAGCCGGTGGGTTCGAGACCTGCCCGAGCAACTTGGTGAGTCCTCATCTCTACAATAAAGCAAAAACTAGCCGGGCGTGGTAGTGTGCGCCTGTAGTTCTGGCTACTTGGAAGGCTGAGGCAGAAGGATCGCTGGAGCCCAGCAGGTCGAGGCTGCGGTGGCTTGGCTCATGCCACTGCACTCCAGTCTGGGTGACAGAGTGAGACTCCAACTCAAAAACAAACAAACAAACAAACTAAAACCCCAACTGTTTTTGAATTTGCAAACTGAAGAAGTTAAGCCAGACTATATCTAAGGTTCATTTCTATTCAGGCAGTGGATGATCTCTGGTACTTCTGCAAGAAAAGCTACTTGTAATGCAAATCAAAAGTGGTTTTAAGAAAAAAAAATAGATCTATATTTATTGCAATACATGCCTCATTTTCAGCAGGATGCAAACCACCACCACTATCATCATCACCACCATCATCATCACTACTGTTATTTATAGTTTACCGTGTGCTAAACCCTGCACAGAACATGTTAGACACATTATTTCATTCAATCCTCTCAGCAAGTCTTAGCATTCCACAAGATTCATTCAGAAGAGAGGAGATTTGCATTCTCTAAAATAATAATGGGCTAATAATAGACTATGTGTCTTAGAGCTACCATTTATTTGTAGTTTCTTACATGCTAGCACGTTACATACTTTTTCCCTAATCCTCACAATAACTCCGCAAAGTCGGTGACACAGGTCCTTTGTTAGTCTTCTGTTGCTGTGTGACAAGATTATCAAAAACTTGGTGGCTTAAAACAGCACTCATTCATAATCTCACAGTTTCCATGGGTGAAGAGTCCAGCACAGTTTGGCTGGGTCCTCTGCTCAGAGTCTTTTGAGGCTGCAATTAAAGTGTCAGCTAGGGGTTGAGACCAGCCTGGGCAACTTGGTGAGACCTCGTCTCTACAATAAGTCAAAAACTAGCCAGGCATGGTAGAGCATGCCTATAGTTCCGGCTACTTGGAAGGCTGAGGCAGAAACATCTCCTAAGCCCAGCAGGTCGACTCTGGGGTGGCTGTGAGTGTGCCACTGCTCTCCAGCCTGGGCAACAGAGTGAGATTCCAACTAAAAAAAAAAAGTCATCTGGGCTGTGATCTCATCTCAACTCATCCAAGTCTTCTTGGCCGCTGGCCCCCGAGCTGGCCTGCCCTCTGAAACGACAGCCAAAGTTCCTTATGGTTGAAGGACTGAGGTTCCTGCTGTCTTGCTGGCTGTCAGCTGGGACCGCTCTCAGCTCCCATAGGCTGCTGACATGTGGTCTGCTCCACAGCAAGGCAGTTTGCTTCTTCAAGGTCATCAGGAGAATATTCCTGACTTTGGTTTCTGACCTCTGGACTCTCTCTTCAAGGACTCACCTGACTAGGTCAGGCCCATCCAGGATAATCTCCCTTTCATCACTTCAAATTCAACTTATTTGGTACCTTCATTACTTCTGCAGACTCCCTTCACCTTTGTCATACAATGTAAGTGTGGCATCCCACCATATTCACAGGCCCGCTACACTCAGGAGAGAGGGTTATCCAGGGCATGTACACCATGGGGCAGGAAGCTGGGGCCAGCCTAGATGTCTGCCTCCACAAACTCTGCTCATGAAGTGTCAGCCTAAAGTCTCATGAATGATAGAGACCCTAACCTAAGCCCCTTCTTACACATAGCCCTGTTCTAAAACAAACTTCACAGACTCAAAATGTATTGAAGGCGTCCAGAGCAAGCGTACCCACCTTTCCTAAGCACTTTACTACATGTAAAATTCATTGCAGTTCAATCTACATCAAGACTCCCCTGGGACACCCCCTCAGTGCACACGTCAGCCAACTCCAGGTCTGAGCCATCAAACCCAATTCCCCAGAAGCCAGCTGACATAACCTAATCATACAGCCGTGTGGTAGAAGGGAGCAGGTATCTCTACTGAATTCTCTCTTTTCTCTCTCTCTCCCCACCCCTCTGCTGTTTTTGTCCAGGTATCACGCCACTGCTCTTGAAGCTTTGCCCTTGGACAGTTTCCCACTTGGCTTGTGATAATTCTTCTCTTGCCTGGCTCTGTGCCTCACACAGATGAAGCGTTCAAGAAACAGCTATTGGATTGAACTCTCTTGCTCATCAGATAGTAAGCCTATCTCAGTCTATCTTGATCTTCTCCCCCAAAGTGTCAAGTGACTGGGGGTGCTCGAGTTAACGGATGTCCAGTGTACCCAGAGCCTATAGTCCCTCAGTCTCTCCCCAGCTGAGCATGGAGAATGTGTTACTGCACACGGGCTCAGTTGGTTTCCTCTTTTCTCTACACAGGTAGCAAGATGCTGTATTTTTCCTACACTAGACAGCAGAGTATAAGGAGCTAACATCTGTTGGGCACCTATTAAATGCCATATACTGCATATGTGCAATTATCTATCACCTTTTATAGCTGTAGAATCTGAGGCTCAGGGAGATTAAATCACTTATCTGGGGTCATGTAGCTGTTAGTGTTGCAGCTAGGAGTTAAACCCAGGACCATGTTTTGGCAAAGTCATATTCTTTCCATACTTCACTGTCGAATTGCTGCTGGTTATTTTCCTCAAATCAAGTACAGTCCCAGAAACTTTGAACAGCGTTTTGGTAGGTATGAGTTTTAAAGGGACCATCTAGGGTCCTAATGGGATTTCTTCTCTTTTTTTGAGTTGGAGTCTCACTCCATTGTCAAGGCTGGAGTGCAGTGGCATACTCACTGCCACGATCTGATGGACTCCGACGAGCCTTCTGCCTCAGCCTTCCAAGTAGCCAGAACTACAGGTGCTTGCTACCACACTTGGCAAAATTTTTTGATTTATTGTAAAGATGAGGTCTGGCCAAATTGCCCAGGCTGGTTTCAAACCCGTGGGCTCAGGCAATCCACTTGCCTCAGCCTCCCAAAGTGCTAGGATTACAGGCTGAGCCACCGAGCCCAGCCTTTAATGGGATTTCTTAATAGATACGCATTTCTCAACTGTGACAACTTAACAGATTCATATTATTTAAAAGGCTTGATATTTCTATAGACTTTTCCATACATTTCTGTTACTTAGTGCACATACTGGCCTGCGACATATTAGTCTTTTGCGAACTATTTGACAAGAGAAAGGCAAGAAGGAATAAGAGCATGGCGGTGTAAAGTGTGTGGTGGGTGGGGATGCAGGCTATGGGGAGAAGGGCAGGCCCCAGGCCCCAGGCCTGTAAGCTGCAGAGACGATTTAGGACAGGCACATTTTTGCTGTGTTAGTGTGCCTCTATCGCCACCTAGCCAACTTGGGGAGAAGTGGCCCTCTCTGGACAAGTCCGTTCAGACTGTTGTTTGCCCACCTACAGGTGGGCACCTTCGGACCCATGAACCTTCCACAGTCCCTCCTGCAACGTACACCTGAGTGCTCTTTTTTCTCTTTCGCAGCCGTCCTTAGTAGTTGCTTCAAAGGCCTATTACGTTTAAAGATACATTTTAAAAAATTGGTATCCCTTAGAATTGGCACTATTAAGTCTTCTCAGCCTAAAAGAAGACCAGGTGTTACGGCTTCTTTGGTAGCCCTTTCTTCTCTGAGTCCTTGACACTATCATGTACCCTCATGTGCATGTGTCCATCTCCCACCTTGGCTCTAGGGCCCAGACCAAATGCTGTCGCCTCCATGAAACCGGCAGGACAATAGCTTCCATTTATTTCGCATTTTACCACATTCTGGGGGCTTTGTAAACATCGTCTCGTTTAATTCTGATGACACTCCTAAGAGGTAAGTATAATTATTTCCATTGCATCATTAAGGGCACTGAGGCATGGTGAAGTCAAACAGCTAGTCCTTGGCAGAGCTGGGGTTCAAACCCAGTGGGCTTCTTCCCCAGGCCTACGACTCTCCTCTTATCCAATGTCCCTCAGTTTCCCCATCCGACATGTACTCACCATCCTCTGTGAGCATTTTGTTTCTTCTCCTAATATTCTATTCCCTCCTCCAGATTATATTATCTCTTTCTCTTAACCAGAAACTCCAACCCCATGAGGGACACCACCTTCTGCTGTGTCATCTTTGTACACACAGATTCTTATTTGTGGTTACTCAAAGATGTATTCATTCATTCATTCAAGTTATAAGATTGCAGCTCCTTTGATTTGCTGTTTAATTATTTAATTAATTAATTTTTTGAGTTGGAGTCTCACTCTGACACTCAGGCTGGAGTGCAGTGGCACGCTCCCAGCCACCACAGCCTCGACCTGCTGGACTCTGGCGATCCTTCCGCCTCAGCCTTCCAAGTAGCTGGAACTACAGGCGTGCGCTACCATGCCCCGCTAATTTTTGATTTATTGTAGAGATGAGGTCTCTCCAAGTTGCCCCGGCTGTTCTCAAACCGGCAGGTTCAGGCAATCCTCTCACCTCGACCTCCCAAAGTGCTGGGATTACAGGCTGAGCCACCCAGCCTGGTCTGTTGTTTATTTTCAAATTGTTGGTTCTGAGTTAGTGTTCCCCAGGGGAACACTAAGGATACATGGCGTCAGAAAGTAACCTAGAGAATTTTAGTTATTTGCATACAAATATGTTCTCATAGGAGGGACAATAGTTAATTGAACAATGCCAAGGGTGAAGGCAAACGTGGGATTTATAATTGAGAAGGGGACATAGGAGAGGAGAGAGCTGCAGCCAATCTACAAGCAGGACCATCTGGGAACAGTGAGCCTTGGTTAACATTTTTTGGTAAACTGATTAGCAAGCAGGGAGCAAAGAAGTTAGTCTTCTCCATCCTTGAGCAGGCTGAGTAGAGGCATCAAGGAAAACAATGTCACTGGCTTACTGGTTTTTGAGAAGTCTTGGGAGTCTGGCTGTGATGTAAGTGATGGACTGTCCCATGTCCTCCCTTTAGGCCACCTGCACTCTCTTGCATCAGATTCCAGCAGGGAGGTGAGCACTGTCTGAACACAGGACACTGCCACTGGACGCTGACCACAGGATGCTGCCAGGACATTCAATGGTAAGCAGGACTACCAGCTTCAGTGCGGGAATGGTGAAGAGTAAGGCTCAGGGCTCTGAGAGAAGGGAGTCCTGATCCAGAGGTTGTTTGAGGAGACACAGAGCAGAGTCTGGGATGAACAGGTAGGAAATTAAGGATCTGCAGATGAAAGGAAAGGAAGGAATAACACGTGTAGACAGAAGGCACGTTCACAATATTAAACAACCATTGGGGACGTACAGAGGTCAGCCAGATAGATAGGTCCTGGAGAAGTACCCGGCAGCAGCGGGCCTGTGGGAGCTCCGGCACTGCACCAATTGCTCCAATACAGAGTAGTTCAGTATTTTACCCTCCACTGCTCTCATAGGGCACACACTGGCTGAATGTCTACACTGGGTATCGGAAAGAGGGGAGAGAAAATCGAGTATTTAAGATCATAAAAGGACACGAAAGCCAGTTGATGATAAAAGGGAAACTGGCAAGGCATTGAGGAGCTGCCCCTCAGGTCAGATCAGGCTCTTGTCATGGTCACTGTTGACCCTCCCTGCCAGGAGGGTGGCCCTGGCACTGAGTGCCTGTCCAGTTGGCTGAGTGGCAGCCCGAATGTCTAGGGCAGGGTGACCAGCTGGTCAGCTGGACCGGAGCCCAGAGAGTTGAGGCTCACAGCCTGATCTCGGCAGTCTCCGTGCCTTCGCATCAGGCTACAGCCCACAAGTGGCTCTTCCCCACATGCCAGAGAAGAAAACAAAATCCCCGCCAGGAGAGAAGGAGCCGTTGGCCTTTGGGTTTCACGAAAGGTGCAGTTCTGGTCTCACTCCTCTCCTTAGAATTTCTAGTAAGAGACTCAGAATTTCTGACTTCCCAAGTAAAAACCCAGCACCCATACCTTCATGGAAAACAACAGATAAGGTCCTTTTCAGAGCCGGTTCCTCAATCTCTTCAGGTTCCAAAAAGTTGCAAGACCACAGTCCCCACCTCTTTAGGGCCTTGAATATTGTATTCAGCAGTTGTTCCCATAACATCTTGAGTACATTTTTGTGGCTGTTTCTAATTATTCCCTGTGCTTGGGGAGTTCATTTTGCATCACAGTGTTACTTTGGGCCATCTAAAACTATTTCCATCTTACCATATGTGTTTGGCTCTCACTAATTGGGGAAAGTTATTTTTAGTATTTCCTCTTCTTTCCATCTTTGCAGATCTGTCCTATTTAGGAAAAAAAATATGGAAAAGAACCATCTTGGTTTTTTTAGAGACATACAAGAGATGCTTTTAAAGCCCTACAAACAACCTTTTCATGTTCAATATAAAGGTTGGTAAGGGGACCAAAAATCCAAAATCCTGGATTTTATTTCCTATTCTCTGTGCTGGAATAGAAAGAAAACCAAGGATCCTATCCATCCTTCAAGACCTGGGTTAGTGATGTCTCCTCTAAAAAGTCTATATCTCTTCCCACCTCACTCTGCTTCAGAAAAACCCATGTTGCCTAGAATTAAACATCGACAGTAGAACTATGACTTCCTATGCTACTTTTTAAAATATGTCAGATAGGTACACGTACCTCTAAAGAAGTCTGCCCAATTTCAGATCTTTATAAAACAAAATATGAAGATTCAAATTCGATTTAAAACTAGTTTTAGCTAATCTGTACCAAAATAAATTTCTCTCTATTAGTTGGTAATTTGGCAAGCAAATTTAAAATCATTTTAGTATTTTAACTTAAAATAGCAATCTCAGCACACAAATACTTTTCTTATTGATGTCAAATTAAGAATTCGTATTTTTGTATCATCTGGCTTAATATTTTGTTTGAAAACATTGCTAAAAATAATAAAAAATCAGTTTTTGAATCACATAGGAAAATGAATCTTTTACTAATTTTGACCAGGGTAGACCTGCTAGTTGTACTTAGAAATCAGTTACTGTAGGCTGGGCTTAGTGGCTCAGCCTATAATCCCAGTACTTTGGAAGGCCAAGGCAAGTGGATTGCCTGAGCCCACGGGTTTAAGACCAGCCCCGCAACTTGGCAAGACCTCATCTCTATAATAAATAAAAAATTAGCTGGGCATGATAGCATATGCCTGTAGTTCTAGCTACTTGGAAGGCTGAGGCGGAAGGATTGTTGGAGCCCAACAAATCGACACGGGGTGGCTGTGAGTGTGCCACTGCACTCCAGCCTGGGGGACAGAGTGAGACTCCAACTCAAAAAATAAAAAAGAAATCAGTTCAACTATTAATTCAACTTTTAAAGCAGTTGAATTTTTTCAGTTCTTCATTACTCAAAGACTCAAAATGAGCACCTCTTTCAAATATGTGAGCAAAGAGCTTTATTAAAAATTTATTTAAAAGAATTAACCCATTACACATCTGTTAGAATGACCCAAATTCAAAACAGTGGCTATACCAAATGCTGGTGAGCATATGGAACAAGAGAACCTCTCGTTCATTGCTGATTGGAATGCAAAATGGAGGATAGTTTGGCAATTTCTTGTAAAAATAAATATACTTTTACCATACAATCCAGCAGTTGTGCTCCTTAGTATTTACCCAAAGCAGCTGACAACATATCCACCCAAAAATCTGCATGCAGATATTTAAAGCAGTTTTATCTGCAATTGCCATAGCCTGGAAGCAACCAGGATGTCCTTAGATGAATGAATATTATTCAGCACTCAACAGAAATGAGCTATCAAGTCATTCAAAGACAAGGAGGAAACTTCAGTTCTTATTACTAAGTGATGGAAAACAATCTGAAAAGCTACATACCATGTGATTTCAACTATATGACATTCTGGAAAATGCAGAACTATGGAGACAGTAACAGGATCAGTGGTTGCCAGCAGGGAGGAAAGGATAAACAGGTGGGGGACAAAAGATTTTTAGGACAGTGAAAATACTCTGTATGAGATTGTGATGGTGGATACATGTCATTACACATGTGTCCAAACCTATAGAACGTGCAACACCAGGAGTGAATCCTAATATAAACCATCAACTTTGGGAGAGAATAATATGTCAGTGTAGGTTTATCACTTGTAACAATGTATCACTCCGGTAAGGGATATTGATAGTGGGGGCGGCTGTGCATGTGTCGGGTAGGAGTAGGTGGGAAATCTCTGTACCATCCTCTCAATTTTGTTTGGAACCTAAACCTTCTTTTTAAAAATGTGATTAAAAATAAATAAATAAAAATTAAAAAAAATAATTAACCAACTCTTGTTAAAAGGCTTTGTAGGAAATTAGGCTTAAAAAGATAACGGCTACTATATTTTTTTTATTATTGCTATCTTCCCAGTCTCTCTATTCCATATACCCAATAAATCAGCTTGGGAAGGAAAAGGGAGAGTTCTTATTTTCATATACGGGTAAGACTTTCTAGTATTATCACATCCAGATATAAGCTTTAAAATTATGGACGAGTGGTGGGGGCTCTTTGATTGTTGAAAAATAAGAAGATTCATCTCTGGCCTTTCAATAAGAGGTGATAAGTAGAAAATACAAGTAGATTCAGAACAGACTAAAGCAGAGATTTTCACATTTGAATGTGTGTACAAATCACCTGTAATCTTGTTAAAAACAAAAGATTCTGACTCAGTAGGTTTGGGACAGGGCCACAAATTCTGCATTTCTACCAAGCTCCCAAGTGACACCAGGCTGCTGCTCTGGGGATAACACTTTGGTGGCAAGGATGTGAGGCACTGTGACTACTGCTATAATCAGTCTTCCTGTTATTGCACGGAGACCTTCTTACTCATCGTTGTGTCCCCAGAATCTAGAAAGTGACCAACGTCAAGCTGGAGTCAACAACTAATTATAGAATGAATGGATCTTAGCCTTTCTTTCTCTGAAAAATGGTGAGAACACCTCTCTCAGATGTGAATGGGGTAACATCCAAAGCATTCATGTGTTCTCAGAGTTGAAAGGAAAAAATCTACCAGCACAAAAGTACTCACCGCTCTGCCCATATCCACTTCCATTCTGTAGAAGTGATAGAAGCAAAAAGAAAGAACATAGTTTAGTGAGACTAGATGGCTAGATGGAAGAATTCTAGAAAATGAATATGGTAAGGGCTCAAGTCAACAAACTAGAAAAAAATGTGCTTTTTTGGTACAGGTGTCAATCTCCAAACTGTGCTTTGCAAAACAGAGTCATGATGAACATTCTTACACACTTAATCCAAGTGTGTCAACATAATAATTTTCCTAAAATTGGGTTTTATTCTAAGGACATTAATAGGAAGTATGTTTGTCCTTTCAACAACATGCTGGAGCACTGTTTTAAAAGTCTGCCAAAGATTATTTAATTCTCTAAAGGAATGTCTTGGTGTTTACCTTTGGTATTTACTATTTAAATATAACCTAGACACTGTGAATTCTGTGTTACCTTATATATTTCTATCCAGTAGAAAAAAACGATCACAAAAGTCATAGTCCTATTACCCTGCACGGTATGATGCGGCTTTGTGCCTAACCTAGTAATCTTCTCCAAACATTGTTTTTTCAAAACTTCCATAAATACCAGTTCCTCAAAATGCCTTTTCAGACCAGTTTTACTATCTTACTGAATCTCTCATCAGTGAGTAAATATTTGACACATGCTGACTTCATATCTACATGAGAGTCATGTTTTTTAACTTTTTGAAAATTATATTTTGACAGCATAAATGACCAGAAGTAGAACTTGGATCTGTACTTCATGTCTTCAAACCAAGAGAAGCTATGCTGGAGAAGCTGTATCTCCTTGACCATGTCTGAGGAATCTCATCTGGACTTGGAATGGATTTACATACCAACATCCTGGATTTTGACCAGATGCTGTTTAGAGATAACACTTTTGGGAGGTGATGGCTTGGGGGCGGGGTGTATTTTGCATGTGGGGAGAATGTAAATAATTTGTGGTCAGTGGGGAAACTGGTAGTTTTATAATTGTTCACAAATTCTTTCATATACTTCTCTTCTGTAGTGCTAATTTCTTTCCTCTTGGGTGTGGATTGAACTAGGCAACTCATTTCTAATGACTAGAACGTGTGCATAAATGGCAGAGCATGACTTTTGAAAGTAGGTCACAGAAGACATTGTGACTTCCATCTTGCTCTTGGATTGTTTGTCTGGGAGAAGTCAGTTGCCATGCCTGAATGACACTCAAGCGGCACTATGGAGAGGTCCCAAACTGAGTCTTCCTGCCAATAGCCATTGAGGAACTGAGGCCCCTTATCAATAGCCACCACAATGC
Organism: Tarsius wallacei; assembly: GCA_963574415.1. Classification (NCBI taxonomy): domain Eukaryota; kingdom Metazoa; phylum Chordata; class Mammalia; order Primates; family Tarsiidae; genus Tarsius; species Tarsius wallacei. The sequence goes on from CAUYQG010267560.1 coordinate 37,065, forward strand.
ACCATCTTGAAAGCGGATCTCCCAGCCCCTGTTAAGTCTTCAGATGACTGCAGCTCCAGGTGACAGTTTAACTACAACCTCCAGACAGACACTGAACTAGAACAACCCAACCAAATTCCATAGAAACCATGAACTAATACGTGCTTATCGCTTATTGTTTTAAGTGACTAAGTTTTGGGGTAATTTGTTACGCAGTGATAGATAACTAATACAACTAGCTTATCAGGCACCTATATTTTATGGCTTTTTATGTAGAATGCAAAATTGCCTTTCTGAAATGTTATGCCAATTTATCCCCCCACTGGTAATTGCATAATAGTGCTCATTTTGGCCGGGTGCGGTGACTCACACCTATAATCCCAGCACTTTGGGAGGCCGAGGTGAGAGGATTGCCTGAGCCCAAGGGTTCGAGACCAGCCTGGACAACTTGGCGAGACCTCATCTCTACAATAAATCAAAAAATTAGTCAGGCTTGGTGGCGTGTGCCTGTAGTTCTAGCTACTTGAAAGGCTGAGGTAGAAGGATCACCTGTGCCCAGCAGGTCGAGGCTGCGGTGGCATGAGTGTGCCATTGTATTCCAGTCTGGGCAACAGAGTGACACTCCAACTCAAAAAAAAAAAAAGAGTGCTTGTTTTCTGAATCCTCCCTCTTGCTAAGTTCTACAGTTTTTGTCTACTCTTTTTGATATGATAATAGAAAATGACATCTAATTGTTTTATTACTTTGACGTATACAAGTTCAATGAGGTTAAATATTTTTCACACATCTAGTATCCATTTTGTGAATTTCTTGATCAGGTGCTTCGTGTGTATATGTGTGTGTATAGTTGTAGTGTTAATTTTCTTTGTTCAGTGATTCCTAAGGGCTCTTTGGTTTTTAAATATCTCTTTGTCTGTTATTATGTTGCAAGTATCCCTCTCACTTTGCTTATAACTATATAGATATCCTCTTGTGGGGGACATGGAGATGCACTGCCTACAGCCCTTTCAAGGAAGAACTTGTGCCAGCTGTCCATAGACAGCCTTCAGCTGTCTCTTGCCTCAGTTGCAAAGAGCTGCCTTGCCAAGTGTATGCTCTTCCTAGTGTGACCCATAGCTACTGACCGATTGTGGCAGGGGAATTAACTGGGTCCAGCCATTTCAGCCCTCCATAAGACCACTCCAGCAGGCCATTTACATGCCAGAGCTCTCCATAGGATTAACATTGCTGGTAGTTCAGCCTCTTCCGGAGAAACCCTGCTTTCTTATTCTGCTTTCCATAGGTGTTCATCTAATAAATACCCTGTCCACCAAACTCTAACTCTGCATTTGTTTCTGGACTACACAACCGGAGACATCTTGGAACTTAATTGCTTAATTAGTAACTGATCTAATGCATATATGCCCCTACATATAATTGCATTATCCTTGAAAGTAGTACATTATGTTTTTTTCATAAGAGAAATTGTTTTTTTAATAAATGAATTGTTAGAATAAAGGATACAAAAAGTTGAATCTCATTTAAAAACACAGTATTGGCTGGGTTCAGTGGCTCAGCCTATAATCCCCACACTTTGGGAGGCCAAGGCGAGTGCATTGCCTGAGCTCGTGGGTTTGAGACCAACCTGGGCAAATTGGTGAGAACTCATCTCTACAATAAATCAAAAATTAGCTGGGCATGGTAGTGCGCGCCTGTAGTTCTGGCTACTTGGAAGGCTGAGGTGGAAGGATTGCTGGAGCCTAGCAGGTCGATGCTGGGGTGACTGTGAGCATGCCACTGCACTCCAGCTTGAGCAACAGAGTGAGACTCCGATTCAAAACAACAACAACAACAAACCACAGTATTCACTAATGGCTGTTATGCAAACCCATATATTATGCTTCTCCAAATAAAAGCCACCTCTGTTCCCTGGGATTTATCTCCCGTCACTTGCTATCCCCTTTATCTTGCTTTACTTTTCTTCATAGCATTTTATCTGCCTCCCCAGCATCTAGAATGGAGCATGATGTATGACAGGTGTTCAATACCTCTTGGTTGAATGAATAGACAGATAGACCAACCAATGAATACGTGACTTCTGGTCAAAGGCAGATAAAGCTTATTCAGGCCAAACCACATTTGGCCCTCCTCTTCAGGCAAGTGAGGGGTAGTATTGACGTGTCTCACACAGAAGTTGCCAAAAACATTTATTGCATATGCTCAGTTGTATCCAGACTGCTCTAGTATTTAGAGATGCTCTAGAAACCATCTCTTCTTTTCTCTCTTCTTGCCCTAGGCTCGCTCCTTCTGGCAGGCTGCAGGATTGCATAGCTTCAAGGAGCTGACAGGAAGGTTGTGTTGAGGTGATCAGGGATGGTAACAGATGGCGGGATGCCCTCATTTTGCAGTTGCCTGTATATCTGTGCTGCTCATAAGCATTTTACCTAGTATAGAGTGAATTGTGTATTATCTTTTAATTACAGCCCCAGTTTCTAGAATCCCAGATTAGTGCCCAGTCCTCTAAACCTCACAGCCACTAATCCACTGCGATGGCTTCTCCACATCTGTTGATACTGAGTGCTTTCAGACTCTAGTGAATCCTGCTTTTTTTTTTTTTGAGTTGTAGCCTCACTCCATCGCCCAGGCTGAAGTGCAGCAGCATGCTCACGGCCACCACAGCGTAGACCCACTGAGCTCAGCAATCCTTCCGCCTCAGCCTTCCAAGTAGCTGAAACTATAGGCACATGCTATCATGCCCAGCTAATTTTTGATGTATTGTAGAGACAAGTTCTCTCCAAGTTGCCCGGGCTGGTCTCAAACCCTGGGGCTCAGACAATTCATTCGCCTTGGCCTCCCAAAGTGCTGGAATTGCAGGTTGAGCCACCGAGCCTGGCCTATCCTGTTTATTTATATCCTGTTTAGGGTTGTTTTTTTTCCCCCAACACTAACTCTTTGGATTGGAATGCAATTGCCTCATATTTCTTGTCAGACTCATTAAAGACAAGCAAACGAACTTGGAGAGGGTAAGAAAAGGTGACACAGGAGACCTGAGACAGAGCTAGGACTTTTGCTATTGAGACTCATCATTATTCTTATCATTGTTCTGTGACAGGGTGGTCAAAGAATGGGTCGATTTAGAGACTCAGCACAATAGAGAACAGTCACACTCTCTAATTCTTTTGTGCAAAGAGCTGACCAAGTAATTAAACTAAAGTGCACAGAACATCATAAAAGCACAGTACACGGTCATATTTAAGCTCACCTGCACCATTTTTGTCACTTTTAGCTACAATTAGAATGCCTTTAAGGTTGTTATTTTTCAATAGCTTTCCATTTAAAAGGAAAGGATGTATATTATGGTAAGTAATTAAGCAGTGGAACATTTCTGAGCTCCTAAATGAAACTTTTCCAGGTTAAGTAATTTGCAGATGGGGGAAATGTCATCTTTCATTTTTTTTCTTCAGAAGGAATTGATTAGACAGAACTATAGGAAAACCCAAATGTTGAAATCAGCAGGAGACCTTTAAATTGAATAGAATCAAGTTTCTTAAAACAGAATTCTACCTGTATTGTTGAAAATAGAGCTGAGAAATCCATTAGCTCTTTGCATTTTTCCCATTTTTGCAATTATGGTTATTTCTTCCTCTATTGTGAAATATCTATTATGTGAATCCCGTTGAGGCCTGCCTTTCCATCATGATCAGCTTATTGGTGCTGTCAGTACAGAGCTCCCTGGAGACCTCACTGAGAATCTACCAGAAAAGAAAAGACATGACTCTGAAGAGTTTTGTTAGCAGTGATTGTTATCATGCCCTGTATAACTATGCTTAACCTAAAGATTTTAGGATTTTTTTGACCTATAAAACATCTCATATGGGATACCTAGGCTTTGGTATCTTTTTCATTCTTTTGTTTGTTTTTTCCAGAAACATTTTAATAACCATAAAGGGAATAAAATCTTTCCCCCTGGCGTCTATTATATTGTTGGGTTTATCATTCCAAGATAATTGATGTAAAAACAAACAAACAAAAACAAAAAATATTTCCCCAAGGAGGGCACATGGAAGAAAGAACCTGATAAATCTTCCCAAGGAGAAAAAAGGGATATAATGTAAATTTATAACTATGATGAACTAGACCATTCCTCTGTCAATAATCTCTACCATATAAGCTAACTAAGATCTCAGGTTGTCTCAGGAAGCAGGAAATTAGTGGAATGTCCAATAGAGAACATGAGCTTTGACACTGAAGAACTGCTACTGGCCACTGCAAGGGACTGGTAAAGACAGGCAGTTTTCCAGAATGATCTTTGGTCAATACAGTGGACAGCATGGACATGGAAGAGGTTTATTGCCCTCCTCCAACCCTCTTTCTCTAAACACATAAACATTTGAGATAAAATATAACCTTCTAAAATGAGATTTAAATGCACAGCCCAGCTTACACGTTGTAGGAAAGGAGCCCCAAATAAGAAGGAAAGCAAAGTTAAAGCGGCAATTAAGAACTAAAACAGCATGGTTCAGGGAGAATCATTTTCAGATAAAGGTCTTAGTGGCTGGGAATTGGAGTTTTAACACACATACTGAGACAAGAGATTTAGTTTCAGGGTCATGGGAAAAGAGGCTCTTACATAACGTCAGGAGTCTCAAATTCCATCCTTTTCATGAGCATACAAGTTGAAAATGCTTCCTACTTGTCTGGGGAAGAAACAAGAAGATTGCTATCTACGTTGGTCCCTGGAAAAAGGAGCCACCTACAATAAATCAAAATGGAGGTGTGAGGTCTGAATTCATCATTTGAGTATGATGAGAAAACCTCCATGCTCAGAAATTAACATAAAAATTCTTCTGGAAAGGGTAAAACCCAAACCACTAGAAATACAGCAGAGGCACTTGCAAAACTGTTTGATAGAGACATTACTTTACCCCTTGTTGTGGACTGATATGAATCCCCTCAAAATTCATATGTTGAAGTCCTGACCCCCAATATGACTGGGAACTTAGAGATAGGGCCTTTATGGAAGTAATTCAGGTTAAATGAGGTCAAAATGACTGACATTTTTATAAGAAAAGGAAGACACACCAGAGATGCATGCACACAGAAGAAAGGCCAAGTGAGGACACAGGGGAAGGGCAGCCAAGGAGAGAAGCCTCAGGAAAAAAACAACCCTACCGTTACCTTGATCCTGGACTTTCCAACCTCCAGAACTGTGAGAAAAATAAATGTCTGCTGTTTAAGTCATCCATACTGTGGTGTTTTGCTATGACAGCCCCAGCAAACTAAGACACCCTAAATACACGGTAGCTTGGGTACCCTTATTGAAGATAAATTCACAAGAAAAATTTCTAAACCTCTCAAAAGGAGAGTCATAAGGAAAAATAAACATAGTTTACACTCCCCAAAACTAAAGGTAATGAAATAAGATGAAATGTATAATAAAATATTATTGCTTAAAATATTTAAAGACATACTTACCTGGCAGGGGAGATACCATGATCACCAAGATGGTTTTCTCAGGGTGAGGCTTATTCATTGCACTCCGGATATGCTGACCCCTGTGATTTCCCCAGATGTGGGAAACTCTACTGCATAATTTGTGGTAGTGGGAGACTGCGTTCACGCTCTCCCCTGGTCTTTGCTGTTTAAGAACAGATATCTTGGCACCCTAGCCAGAACGACCAAGAAAAAGAGAAAAAGCTCAAATAAACATAGAAATACAAAAGATCAGATCACAAAAAATATATATATTTAAAGACATGGAAAAAGGTATAAAAACCATAATTCAAGTACAGAGTAATATGAGAAAATAATACGTTTTTGAATAAATAAATATTCTTTATTTTGGAAATAAAGAATATAGTTATTAAAATTAAAGACACGGTGGATGGAAAAACAGCATATTAGACCCAGCTGAACAGAAAATTAATGAATTTAAACATAAACATTAAAAGATTTCTGAGTATAAGAATAAAAATAACATAGAATGGGAAATCCCAAAATATGTATATTAACAATTGCAAAAGGAAACAACAGAAGAAAATGGAAGGGGTAAGGCAGTATTTGAAAAGTTAAAGGCTGAAGTTTTTCCTGAAGGAGAGGAGGAAACTATTTTCAGGTTAAAGGAATACATCAGGACCTGAGCAGGAAAAACAAAAACAAAATAACATCTAAACAGACTGTAATGAAATAGCAAAACATCAAAAACAAAGAAAAATATCTTAAAAGTTACCAGATCATTTGTCAAAGAATGGTAATTATCCTGGAGAAGAGTTCTCAACAATAGAAGTCAAATGATAATGAAGTGATATTTCAAAGTTCCAAGAAAAAAAATTGTGTCTCCAGAATTCTAGACCCAATTACTCTATCATTCAAGAGTAAGACCAAAATTAAGATGCAGACAATCAAGTTTACTATTGAGACTTCCCTAAAACAATTGGTTAAAACTGTACTATAGGAAGAATGAATTTGAGTGGTATGAAAGAAGTATATGGTAAATACATTGGTAAAGCTAAGTGAGCATTTATCATAAACAATAATACTGAATAATGAGGTAGGGATCAGGGTAAAAATCAGATGGAATTAAAGAACCAGAAAATGGTAACACAGGAGCTGGAAGATTGATTTTGAAGAGTCCCAAGTTCTTCATATTAAGGTGAAGGACAAATATTAATTGACTTTAAAATCTAAGTAAGTATTTGTGCTAAAAATTGAGAATGACAAATAGATAATTTGTTAAGTTAATTTGTTAAATTCATGGTGAAGATAGACAAAGGAAAATAATGAAAAACCCAATTATGTCAATCGAAGTCAGAAAGGGGTTGGGGGAACCACACAAGGTAAATGGGAAACACAGAATAAGATGATATTTTAAAAACCCAACATATCAGCAAGCAACATAAATCTAAATGGATTACATTTATCTATTAAAATGCAGAGCCTCAGATTCCATTTACAAAATCCCGCTAAGTGTTTCTCCAACTCTTTCTGGCTTGCAATTTTTATTGATAAGAACTTAGTAGACTGTCATTCTTATCTTTGTTGCTCTGTAGGTAATGTCCCTATTACCTCTGTCTGCTTTCAAGATTAATTATTATTATTGATTTTTTTTTTTGGAGTTGGAGTCTCACTCTGTCGCCCAGACTGGAGTGCAGTGGCACGCTCCTAGCCACCACAGCCTTGATTTGCTGGGCTCCGGCGATCCTTCCGCCTCAGCCTTCCAAGTAGCTGGAACTACAGGTGTGCGCTACCACACCCGGCTAAGTTTTAATGTATTGTAGAGACAAGGTCTCCACCAAGTTGCCTGGGTGGGTCTCGAACCCGCGGGCTCAGGCAATACACTCACCTCGGCCTCCCAAAGTGCTGGGATTACAGGCTGAGCCACCGAGCCCAGCCTATTATTATTGATTTTAAGTAATTTGATTATTAAATTAAGGTGGAATGTATCCCCCAGCTGATTTATAGATTTGACACAATCTTATTATAATTACATTAATAGAGCTACACATCTGTTATCATTATAAGAACATAAAGGAACTTAACTTTAATATAATTTTCCAGGTATATAATTTATTTTATTTTTATTTTAAAGATGTGGGGTACAATTCAGGGTTAGGTATACAAATGTTGATTATGCAGGTACCCTTGTTGATGAGGTGTGCCCCTCCCTCCCCTGGCAGTTTCCTTCCACTGCCAATCCCACTCCCCCACTTCCCTAGCAGTTTCCCACTACTGCCCATCCCTTTCATATAGTATTATGATAATTGTTCAAGGTCAGCTTGTAAGTGAGAACATATGGTACTCTGTTCTTTGTTTCTGTGATTGATTACTGAGTATGATAGATTCTAAATCCATCCAAGTTGCTACAAAATCCATATGTTTGTCCTTCTTTATTGCTGCATCATATTCCATTGTGTATATGTCAGGTATATAATTTAGTTGGAGGCGTAAATGATTGAAGTCATATCATTCATATAAGAAAAAGAAGAGACTTAAGACAGAAAATGTCAACTTTATAAACTTGCCTGCCTAAAGTACAGAAGACATGAAAAGACTAAACCCTCTGAGTTGTCACCAACCTCACTATCCAAACCTATCTTGATTTGGGGTCTTTGTAGCTTATTAGGTCTAGTGCAAACCGGTGGCCAATTAGTAAGCTTCCATTTCTCACATAAGTACATTTGATCCCAAACAGATTGATCCATGCACTCCAAAGTTCTTTGTGGATTCTGGGGCAGGTGGTACTGCCAATACGCTGCTGAGCATGCTTTCAGAATGTTAGTCAGCTGTAGGTAGTGGGCGAGAGAGAGAGAGCTAGGGAGCAGAGAAAAGGGCTGAATACAAGTTTTTCAATTCTCAACTCACTTAAAAAGAGAAATATGGGAGGGAAAAATCACTGCCACTCACCTCAGCAAGCCTGTCTGGGCCAGCTTGTCACGGAAGTTCAGACTACATGAAACACGTGACCCTTAGTTACTTACCCCTTGAGTTCATGCCTTGGAAAACAGCACTGTTTTTTTGTTTTTGTTTTTTCCTTAAGCACATGGGATCCAAACTAAACATAGCTAACTCTAACAAATGCATGGAGGAAAATACATGCGATCTGCAGTGAGGTCGAATGTGATTCCATTCAGTGATTTCTTTTTCTCCATTCTATTTATGGAGAGCAGCCAGGGGTGCTGACTCTATATTACATAGCACGTCCGGGCTGAACAATGGGCCCATGAACCATCTACTCCTCATCTTTGAACATTCAAAGCACATGAGGATTTGATCCCAGGAGACCTGGGGCTGCCAGGCTGCAGAGCAGAGATAAGAAGCAGTGAGTCACAGTCCCAAATGAGGTAGATGCTCCCACACTTGCTTGGACAATGAAAGAACGGAAGTGACTGTAGCTTAGAAGATTCTCCTAGTTCTGGAAGGAAGTAATGAGCAAGTCCCAGGAGAAGAGAGACCTAGGGCATTGTAGACACCACATGGGCACAGAACCTCAGGGAATGGCCTGCATGGTACACCTAGATCCTGCCTCTGTAAGCCTGTCTGGGCCAGTTTGTCATGGAAGTCCAGACTGGATTAGACTCATGTCCTTGCAGGACACCCAAGAGGGTGGGGAGGAGAACAACAATGATGACCTACATTAAGTTTTCAATAATCTCTAGACAGTAAAAACTTAGGGGTTAGTTTATTGGATTTTTAAAAATAAAATAATCTGGGGCAACCCCTTTGGGTCCCCTCCCGCTGTGGGAGTTTTTCTGTCTTCTCAATAAATCCTGCTTTCAAAAAAAATAAAAATAAAATAAAATAATCTGTTATATCTTGGTCTGAAGTCTGTGGTGGAACTAAATTCAAATGTACTATATATATTTATAGAACAACACTATGTAGATGAGTGATTATTTGTTTGTTTGTTCGGTTTTTGTTTTTTTTTTTATTTGGAGTCTCACTCCATTGCCCAGACTGGAATGCAGTGGCATGCTCTGGTCACCGCGGCCTCCACCTGCTGGGCTCAGGCAATCCTTCCACCTCAGCCTTCCATGTAGCTGGAACTACAGGTGCTTGCTACCAAGCTCAGCTTATTTTTTGATTTATTGTAGAGATGAGGTCTCACCAAGCTACCCAGGCGGGTCTTGAACCCCTGAGCCCAGCCAATCCCCTCACCACGGCCTCCCAAAGTGCTGGGATTACAGTTTGTTTGGTTTTTAAATTTTATCTATCTATCTATCTATCTATCTATCTATCTATCTATCATCATCATCTATCTATCTAGAGACAGGGTCTTGCTACTGGGGGAATCCCCAAAAACCTGGAATTTATTTATTTAAAAATTGTGTATTCTTTCTTACATACTTGAACTTCAGTCACTTTCAAAGTAATCTCCAACTGATGCAAAACACCTATCGAGTCGCTTTTTCCCCTGCACTAAACAGTCTTTGAACTCATCCATTTTGATGTCTTTTAGGGCTTCTGCTGTTTTTTTTGGTTTCACATTTTCCACATCAGCAAAACATTTCCCTTTGAGGACGTTTTTCATCCAGAGAAATTTAAAAAAAGTGGCTTAGGACAAGACTGGGTAAAGAGGGAGAGTGGGGCAAGGGAGTCATGCCACTTTGGGTCAAAAACTGCTGAACACTCAGCTTGGTGTGGACAGGTGCACTTGTAAATCATCCATCTAGAAATGGGTAAATGCACTGAAAGAATCTCCAAAAAGTAAACATTCACTGTAGCCAAACACAGCCTCTCACAACAACGCTAACTGGTATACTGATGCCGATGGAGTCCTAGAACACTTACCTAGCGGGGGAAGCCTATACTACAAGTTTTTTCTGGGTCCCTCCCCTTGTATATTGCCCAGGCTGGAGTCCAGTGGCTACTCACAGGTGTGATCGTAGCTTACTGCAACCTCAAACTCCTGTGCTCAAGAGATCCTCCTGAAACAGCCTCCTGAGTAGCTGGGATTACAGGCATATACCACAGTGCCCAGCTTAAAGCAGTGTTTTTCAAGTTACAGACCAAGACCCACTAGTGTAGCTCACAAAATCAATTTAGTGGGTCTTGACCAGTCATTTTTCATTAAATACAATGTAGAAGAAAAGAAACTATCCAATTGCTGTTACAGGGGATTTTTTTTCAGTTGTGGGTGGGTATGTGTGTACAGGGTAGTAATGTAAATGTATTTCATATTCTGGATCTTGATTTTAAAAGTTTGAGAAGCATCTAGATCACTTTACTATTTTCTCTTCACCTGCTAGAGGCAGCTTATTTTGGTCCTCCATGCCTGAGGGCTCATCCCTGAATTCAACCAACTGCGGATCAAAAATTGTGTGTCTGTACTGAATTGTACCGTCATTATTCCCTAAACAATTCAGTATAACTATTCACAAAGCATTTACAAGAATTAGGTATTATAAGCAATCTGCAGATGATTTAAAGAATACAGGAGAATATGCATAGGTTATATGCAAATACTAACCCATTTTATATCAGGGACTTGAACATCCACGGATTTTTGGTATCCCCTGGGGGGAGAGGGTCTGGAACAATTTCTGGCAGATATTGAGGGGCACAACTGTATATAGGCTAATGATCCCCAACCTTGGGTTCTTAAAAAAAGCAAAGGGGTTATTACAAACTATTTTCAGTAATAACTTCCATTTAATAAGCATATCCTAAACAAGGATATATGGGTTACATCATCTCCATTTTCTGCATAAATTAAGGTCACTCATAAATGGCTATTACATTGAATAGCTGAATTTTAAAGTCAGGTACTTCTGACTCCAAAACAATAACTTTTCTGACAGCCCACACCGTGTATCCCACCCTTCAATAATTCAGAAAGCTCATTGAAAACAATGTAAGTTCCTACAATAAGGCTGCCCAGCCAAAGAAAAAAAAGAACGTTTGAGAATATTTTCTCATGTTAGCTATTTCATGTGAAAAACCAAGTCCATAATAATAGGATATGTGTGAAATTGTCTAAAAACCATAGACTAAAATACTATAAGGTGGTACTGAGGTCAGACAAGACAATTTGGTATCTCTCAGCTCCAATAAGTCATCCCACGACCACAATAGGCCAAGGAGGATAGGGCTAATTGTGCCTGTTGGTGTTCTCTTTCTGGAAATTTCCGTGGTCACAGGCATCCATGTTCACTGATGCTCTGTCTCTTCCTGTCTTGCTGCTGTTGCCGCCATTGATTTTCCTCTGATGCCCCATTTCCTGTTTGTACATGTACAGAGCAGGGCTCTTTCCTTTTGCCCTGAGCATCTACGCCTTGTCAATTTATCAGATTTTTCTCTTCCAGT
>CAUYQG010267563.1:0-16326 GCA_963574415.1 Tarsius wallacei
AAATAAATAAAAATGATTGACAGTCACCTGAGGGAAATTTAACAACAAAACTATCAAAAATGGTGTGATTCAGGGGGATGCAGAATAACAAAAAGAGGTTCTCAGACCTCAGCTTCTCCAGGGCTTAGATGGTGGAGGACACAGTCAAGTGTCCTGAGCCGGGATGGCAGAGTGGCCCAGTTTAAGAGGTTGGTGAGACCCCAGCTTGATGAGACTCTTCTGCCTTGGCTGGGACAGAGAACCTTGAAGGGCATAGGCAGTAAGATCAGAACTAGGCACTCTGTTGATGTATCTGAGCCTGTTTTGCATCTGTAAAATGGGTATACATGGCATAGCTCTCTTTTAGGGTTAATCTGTCTTTGATTAACTATGATATTGGGTGTCTTTGTCCTTGGCACATTAGAAAGTTGACTTTTCCCTGCTTGCTCTTTTTGTGCCTTTGGGATTTTAACAATATATGAATAACGGGAAAACTGCCTCCTTAGGGGACACATTCTCCTGGGTCTTGATACCTCCTGCTCCCAGTCCAGGTGGAGGTATGAGGGCTTCTGAGAGGAAGGAGTTTCCCAGACAGAGGCAGCAGTATCCCACACTGTCTTGTAGGAGCTAATTATTGCTGGGAAGGAATTCCCTAGTTATCTAATGTAGACATTTCCCAGTTTTTCCTTTTTATGGGGACATATGAGGAAAGTCCTGCATATCTTTGCTTTCAAGTAGTTCTGTTTAAATGTGATAAAATGTAAACACTATGGGATAAGGAAAAATGGCCTTTTAAAGAAGTTTGTGGTCAAAGTCAGAATCTGAAACAGCTGGAAACCACTAGGGCTGTTAATGTGTAATTTTTAGTGACTCTGGGCAAAGTGACCTTTTCTCCATAGCAGAGACTGGCTTTAGCAGAGAGCGGTGCAGGCAGGGTAAATATGTTGGGAGGGGGGTGCTCTTCTCCTGAGTGAAAAGTCACCATGTTGGGGAGGGGACATTAGCCTGAGGCATTGGACTCATCCAGGAATGCAGACCTGGCTGGACTGAAGGGCCATAGGGGTCGTTTTGCATCAGGGTCCCAGGTGCTTCTCGGCCGGCCAGCCTCATCTAAAGGGAAGCAGGTGGCCTATGGGAGAAATACCAAGAGAGCGAGGCATTGAGGTTTGCATGGTTCCTGCTGTCCAGCCGGTCCTCATACACTCAGGAGAGGGCTAAGTCACAGGAGAGGGAGCTGTGGGTAAAACCCGAAGCATTTTCACTAAACCCACCATGAAACTTCGGAGCATTGGACCACCTGCTCTGAAGTTGCAGAATGTAGTGTGGCACTAGGTGGTTGGGGCACAGAGACTGTCCTCATTAAGGTGAACCCTGCAGCCTGAGCTGCAGGATGGCTTACTGTCCGACTGCTTTGGAAGGGGAGGAGCCACTTTCCCCCCATCCCTCCCCACCCCCACCTCGAGCAGTTCCAGCCCCAACCAGTGGGTGGCATGATGACTAGCCTTGTGGCACCTTGTACCACACTGTTTTCCTACCTTCTCAGATTTATCTCCAGCCCCACCCCTGGGTGTTTGGGGACCCAGGATACTGCTTTAGCAGCATTTGGAAGACAAAGTAAGCCTGAGCCCGTGTCTTCCTGACCCTCCCTCCCCAGAGAGAGCAGCAGGTTGGTGGGTTGACGTCAGGCTGTGGGGAAGCGACTGCAGTGTTCCTGAGACCCAAGTGATTTGAGATTAATCTTCTAGATCTGGCGCCACAGACACGATAGGAATCTGCTGCCACCTGCCCCCTTCAGCCCCATCTTGGTGAACAGATGGGCAGACCCCTCTCTGGGGTCTAAGTAGGGCACTGCTAAGGTTGCTGGGAGGCAGGGAGGGAAGCCAGTCAGCTGTGGTAAGGGGGGGTTTTTGGAGCTAGTAGGGGTAGGGACAGACTACCCTGGTCCGCCAAGGGTGAGTGGAATCAAGGGTCGGCTCTCTGCTACCAATGGTAGGGGGTGCTTGAGCAGAACCTCAACCAAGAAGTCAGGGGATTCATGCACAGAGCCAGGCAGTCATTCAGACAATATTTCAGGTCCTTCAAACTCCAGACTTCGTGGCCTAAGCCTCCAGAGCTGATGAGCTACAGAGATTTAATGCTCAGCTTCCAGAGTGAGGCTTGGGCAGTGCAGTGCCCAGAGCACCCATGTCCTAACCAGGCCCAGTGTCCACCCTCACTGGCACAGAAACACAGAGCGGTGGGCTGCAAGGTACGACAATAATGCAGAAACACAAAGGTAACCTGCTGTCAGAGCCAGGGGACCCTTAAGAACTGCGAACTTAACACTTGTTTCAGAAAAGAACAGTGAAGCTTGGGCGGGTTGAGAGTGATCGGGGACATGCATGTAGCAAGCGGGTGACAGAGCCAAGGCCTCTGGGCTTCCTGCATAGTGCTCTTCCATGTTCACACCAGCTGCAGGGCTTTGTCTATAACACAGACCCAAACTAGAAACAACCCACGTGTCCACCAACAGTGAAATGGATCAACCTAGTATATGCATGCCAAGGAATACTACTCAGCCCTACAAAGGAAGGAAGTCTTGATACAAAATACCACCACAACAACGCAGATGAGGCTTGAAATCAGCATCCTGAGGGAAAGAAGTTGGACAGAAAAGAGCATATCCTGTATGGTTCCATGTATACAAAGCTCTAGAAAACATCAGCTCATCTAGAGAGACAGGAAGCAGATCGGTAGTTGCCCTTGGTGGAGGGGGCAGGGGTTGCTGGGCAGCAGAAAGGAGGTTAAAAAGGGGAACAAGGAGCCGGGCTCAGTGGCTCAGCCTGTAATCCCGCGCTTTGGGAGGCTGAGGTGAGTGGATTACCTGAGCCCGAGGGTTCGAGACCGGCCTGGGCAACTTGGCGAGACCTCATCTCTACAATAAATCAGAAGTCAGCCAGCCATGGTACCGTGTGCCTGTAATTCTGGCTACTCAGAAGGCTGAGGCAGAAGGATTGCCAGAGCCCAGCAGGTCGAGGCTGCAGTGGCCAGGAGCGGCCACTGCACTCCAGTCTGAGCAACAGAGTGAGACTCCAACTCAAAAAAAAAAGGGGGGGAACAAGGGAAGGTTTGGGGTGATGAAGACATTCACTCTCTTGAAGGTTTCGTGGGGTGGTTTCACAGGTGTATACATATGGCAAATTCTACATTTTAAATTTGGATTATATGTCCATTTTACCTCAGAAAAACAGTTTATAAACCAAGCTGCAGAGGTCTTGCATACAGCCTACCAGGTGAGCTAAGCACCCCCACCCACACCTGTTTTTGTCCTGGTGGCCAGGGTGGGGACACAAGTCCCCCACGCCTCTTTATCAGAGGATCACCTGGAGGCCACCAATGCTTCTGGCCAACTTCTGCCCACCCCAACCCAGGCTGGCTGTTATCATGGGTGTCACCAGCATCCCTTGACACCAGATACACGTCACGGTATATGGATATAACAACCATGAGGCTCCCATGGGTTGTTGCTGGCAGAAGCCAGAGATCAAGCAACAGTCAACAGGGCAGAAGGTCACCTAAATGTTGTGCTTCTGCCTAGTGAAACAGGGTCTTCCAGACCCTACCAGATTGGGGGTAAATGGAAAGTTCCCAGAATCTTTGTTTCCTCCTGTCTTAAAATCATCTTCCCGGCTTCTTCTAGGCTCCTCAAGGAGTTGCACACTATCCGAGCCACTAAAGAGTGGCCACCAAGCCGGGCTCGGTGGCTCAGCCTGTAATCCCGTGCCCTGGGAGGCTGAGGTGAGTGGATTGCCTGAGTCCGGGGGTTCGAGACCCGCCTGGGCAACTTGGCGAGACCTCATCTCGACAATAGATCAAAAAATTAGCCGGGTGTGGTAGCGCGCGCCTGTAGTTCCAGCTACTTGGAAGGCTGAGGCAGAAGGATTGCCAGAGCCCAGCAGGTCGAGGCTGTGGTGGCCGGGAGTGGCCACTGCACTCCAGTCTGGGCAACAGAGTGAGACTCCAACTCAAAAAAATAAAAATTAAAAAAGTAAAGAGTGGCCACCATGTACATCCTTGGCTCCTGGTCTGGCGCCTGCACCAGGGTGAGGACAAGGTGCCACAAGGCCAGTCATCATGCCACCCACTGGTTGGGGCTGGAATTGCTCGAGGTGGGGGTGGAGAGGGATTGGGGGAAAGTGGCTCCTCCCCTTCCAAAGCAGTCGGACAGTAAGCCATCCTGCAGCTCAGGCTGCAGGGTTCACCTTAATGAGGACAGTCTCTGTGCCCCAACCACCTAGTGCCACATGGCATGGAAGGTAAAGTCACGTGGCCTAGGACTTGAAACCTGGTTCTGTTGCCCACTGGTTGGGAGATCTTGGACAAGCAAGGTGACTGCCCTGAGCCCTGGTTTCCTCACCACTAGATGGAAATAATTGTGCCTACCTCTGCAGGGGTGTTAGGAGGATTCAGTGACTCTCCTAGACCATCCTGGCATATACTTCATGCATATTGTTTCTTGTACGAACCTCAGTCCCAAATGACCCGAGGCCCCGGCCACTGAGTTTCCTGTGACAGATTTCAACCTTTGGAGACCATCCTGAATGCTCCAGGGTGAGCCCCACCTGCTTCCTCCCCACAAGGACAGGCTAGTTGCCCAAGAGAGGAGACTAGTCTGATCTTGGAAGGGGCTGAGAAGTACTGTGCCCAGCTAAGCAGCCAGGGATAGGACATGGGTTGGACAGAGCATAGCTACATGAAAAAGCGAGGATAAGGCAGTGGTGGCTGGAGGGGAAACATGAAGGCTGAGCTGGTGAGGAAACACCTGCTATCTTTAGCAAGTTCAAATCCTCAGCCCAGGTCACTGACAGTCGGGGACTAGAGAGCTGTGCTGATATGACGCGCTCAGCCACCTGCTGGCTTTGATTAAATAGACAATTTTAGAGCACAGATAAAAGGAAGTGGTGAGAACTGGAGCCAGTGACAGTTCATGAAGAACATGCCGGAATAAATGTCACCCTGAAATAAGGAACCCCTTGTCTGGTCCTGCTCTCTTTGATATTTTTGGTCAAAGACTTAAGTAATGACACAAAAGGCTGGACTACCAAATCAGGTGATGTGAGGCTGAGAGAGAGCAGGAAGAGATTTAATTTGGAACCAGGCTCCAACACCTGAAGCATCGTCAAAACCTGGAACCGCCCAGTGGCGCTAAGGCACAGCCTTTTACGGACATTACAAGGAGCAATGCTCAGTCATAGTGCAAGAGACTTGGTTGAAAGGTACATAACAGGCACTGACTTTTTCTCTTGCCCTGGAATTTGCCACCAGACTATGTAGCCAAGAACAGAGATGCCCTGAGTTCTCTCCATCCTGGATAACTGAGAGGAGGGAGGATCACTCTAATGGGTTGTCAGCCTGGGGAAGAAACCTAGCCAAGTTGGGGCAGGAGGCTTCCAGGGATCATGTTAGAAACTGCAAAGGGGGCAGATAGCATCTTCTTACATGGCTGGATGTTGACTTTTGAAATGCGCTTGCCACTCTGCTCTCGGTGCCTGTTTGAACGAGGGCAAAGAGCATTGGGAAGAAGTGATAGGGGTCACGGGAGGCTGTCTGCACTCCCACTGTCCAGCATGTGCTCAGGGATGACCTGGTCACATGTCCCTTCTTCCAGGAAACAAGAACTGTGGAAAAGTGTTGATTTGAGGAGCTGGCCTGGGTCAAAGGCATGACCTTTCCCCTAGAAACCTTTGTCCCCTCCAGTAGAAGGGCAGGGTTAGTTGACTGTACATTTTGCTGCCTTTGATCCCATGTCTAGGGCCCTGGGCAGTTTCTCTAAGGCACGTGGTTATGTGGGCAAAATATTCCTAACTCCCATCTCTTTTGGCAGGAGATGGGTTCTGTGGACCATGTCCACCTGGGGGCTCCCCAACCCATGGGAACCAGCACAGAGAGTTGTGAGCCTGGGGAACAGTGGAACACTGCCAGTCCAGTGATTGGGGCCTGGTTACAGCCCTGGCCTAACACATCAGTCACCAAGGAAATGCCTGGGGCTCTGCCCAGTGCTGCAGACACAGAGGGAAATGTGGAACAGTCCCTGCTCCCAGGGACCTTTCCTGGCAGGGCAAGAGGAGGATCTTGTCATCTGTAAAAGGAAGGTGTTAATCCTCACTTAAATCAATGTTGTTCCGAAGATCAAATGAGAGAACAGGTGTGAGAGAGCTTTGTAAATGCAAAATACCACTAGTGTGGATTCCTGTGGGGACTTCACTGGCCAGAGAGGGTCGTGGAGGTCAATTCCATCACTGCCCCTATCCTAAGGGGCTGGTACCACCCACAAGGCCCTCCCTGCAGCTAGGGGACTCGGGCACAGGAGTGTGAGTCTCCATGTTTGTCCAGATGTGGATGTGATAAATTTCCAGCACCAGAATGACTCAACCCCAGAGATTAGCAGCTTTCATCCAAAATCAGAGTTAGAGATGGCTGGGCCACTTCTGTGTATGTGTTGGAAAGTTAGAATATGTGGATCCTAATTCTGGCTACACCATTATGTTGTTTCATGACCTTGAACTAAAATCCCTTTTTCTGAAACAGAGAAGCTGGACCAGTGATTCAAGGGGTGTGTGGGTTGTGTGGGGGGAGTGTGTATTTCTTTGCAATCTTTGACAGAAGGTGATGTCTGTGCTGGAGACTATTGTCCCAGCCTTAAGGATCCTGCCTGGCTGGGCAAGAGGAGGGGTCTGCGGCCACAGCAGACTAGGCTTTTCAAGGGGCTACCTGGGAAACAGTCACTCAGCTTTCTTACCTGATCCCAGTTTTGAGATTATGAGGGAGCAGCAGCCTCGTGCTACTCAGGGAAGACAGTGAGGCAAACCTGGGGGAGGGAGCTTGGTATAGTCAATGTGGGCAGTTGTTCTTTCTTCTGGCAATATGACTATCCTAAATAAATCCTTTCCCGACCCTAAGCAGCCCTCCCCTGCCTCTGGCTTCCTGAGATGAGTTGTGGGGAGATGATTGGGCTTGTGGGGGCGATGCCAAGCCTGCAGAAAGAACTAAATGGCCCTACATGTGGGAATGGGAGGGCCTGGGGTAGAAGAGATGTTCTTAGCTCCATCAGAATCTGTCATCTCTGAAGGATGACATCTTTGGGTTCCAGTCTTCTCTCTCACCAAAGTTCTTTCTGCAACTACTGCCAAACCTTTGCTGAAGACATGGGCCATGTATACTGTGAAGTGGGTAAGAGCACGTGCTTTGCAGCCATTGGCTGGGATCAAATCCCAGCTGTGCCACCAATAAAACAGTGCAGGGTGAGGCGAAGGATCAGCCTTCTCTCTCATCAGTGAGATTTTAACACATCAGCATTTCCCAAAACCTGCTCTCTGACATGTAGGGCATGAACAGAAATCGCACAAACGGAGGTTCTGGTGTTTGGGATGAATTTTGAGCAACACTGGGTTAAGCAAAGGTAAACAGCATCTCTGCTGCAGGACTTTTCCTAACCTTTACTAAGCTGTCTTGTGAAGTTCCATGAGTGGCTGACACGTACAGCATTTTCCCCAGTTTATTTGACCAAGGAACCCTTTTCCCACAAAGCATACCACGGGACACGTCTTGGAAAGGGTTGTCATTGCATCTTCCTTTCTCTCTCAGCCCCCGGAAAATTCTATCTCTATCTAATGCTCACCCCGAGTAACCAAATCAGTGGGGATCTTGGGATATTTATACCCCACCTCCATGCTGCCGCGCTGGTTTTCTATTTTTGTTTTGCTGTACATAACATATATCTTTTAGTGCAGGATGCTTCAGATGCTGTGTGGAAGTGAGGGGGTGGGGATGGCATTATCTGGATAAAGACGAGCCCACGCTAGAACCATGGGCAATTCTGAGTGCTTAGGAGCTGTGGGCAGGGACTGGGTGCAGCTCACCGCTGCTCTTCCCTTCTGATGACCCCTGGGGAGACTAATAGTACAAATGCAGCCACTCAGGGATTCATTCCTTCAAGGCCTGTTTGTGGCGATTTTGCCCCAGGCAATGAAGAAAGGAGGGCATGTGTCAGCATGTTTATGTTCTGCAAGCCCTGCTTAGGAAAACGAGAGTAACCTTGAACTGGCCACTGCCAACCTCAAAAAACAACTTGTGTCTGCTGTTGTTGCATTTCGCTGTTCTAACAAGCCCCAGATATCAAAGAGGGGGCCTTAGAAGTGGATGAGTAATGACAGCTAAGCCCCAGTGCTGCAACCCCAAAGGGCTTCAGATCAATGAGGATACTGCCTGCAGCTGTAAGGAGCAGCCAGGAGCACCAACCCTGGAAGGCTGGTTGTGTTGTGCCTCTGGAGGGAAGGGGGTGCAGGTGCTGACACTTCTTTCTTAGTTCTTTTCTTTCCTTTCTTTCTTTTTTTTTTTGAGTTGGAGTCTCACTCCATTGCCCAGACTGGAGTGCAGTGGCCGCTCTCGACCTGCTGGGCTCCGGCGATCCTTCTGCCTCAGCCTTCCAAGTAGCTGGAACTACAGGCGTGCACTACCACGCCGGCTAATTTTTTGATTTATTGTAGAGATGAGGTCTCGCCAAGTTGCCCAGGTGGGTCTCGAACCTGCAGGCTCAGGCAATACACTCACCTCAGCCTCCCAAGGCGCGGGATTACAGGCTGAGCCACCGAGCCCAGCTATCTTTCTTTATTTTTATTTATTTGTTTTTTTGAGTTGGGATCTCACTTTATTTCCCAGGCTGGAGTGCAGTGGCAAGATCACAGCTCACCGCAGCCTCGATCTCCTGGGCTCAGGCAATGATTCCAAGTAGCTGGGACTATAGGCACCACCCGAGTACCTGGGACTATAGGCATGTGCCATAATGCCTGGTTTATTTTATTTTTTGCAGAGATGAGGTCTCACTCTGTTGCCTAGGCTGACCTCAAGTCATCTTCCTGCCTCGCCCTCCCAAGGTACTGGGGTTGCAGACGTGAGCCACCATGCCCAGCCCACTTCTTTCTTTGAACCCTAAACCCACATAAGTTGGCCCCTCTCTGTATCTTTCAATTGATCTACATGGTTGGCAGGAGAACTAGGAGAAAGTGTTGCTACCCCTACCCCTTTTATTTTTCTAGTGTATTTCAATCTGTTGGTAACAAACCACTTGTGGGTAGAGACATTGATCCAGTATTTTACAGTGTGAAATAGGATAGAACGTATTAGAGTCATTGGATGTAACAGGGTTATTACGTGTTAACTCATGAAAGACAGGTAAACAGGTATGTAGCTAGAAAGATATGGAGTTGTATAAATGTGTCACTTATGTCATTCAGTGTGGTACAATGTGTCCTCAAGGAAGTTTGGAAGCTACTGGCTAGCTGATTTCAGGGACTGGCTCTGCTCTCTGGGTCTGTCCTGAGTTCTAGGGTCCAGTCCCAAGTCCAAGGCATCCCTCTAGACCCAGAGAAAAACATACCATGAAGAAAGGTGCTTGTGATGTGCCTACTTTGAAAGAGACATTTTGGAGTCAATCAGGCCACTGAGCCAAAGGTCCCCTGCTGGAAGAGAAGGGCATCCTCACGCTGGCTGGCAGGAAGGTATTACTGTCATCCAGTCGGACTCTGCAAGCTCTGTGAGTAGGGGGATCACTGGACTGGAATCCTCAGTTCTGGTTCTTATCCTAGGTTTGCCACTCACAAATGTGTGACTTAGGGAAGGTGACTTGCCCTCTCTGGGTCTCAGTTTACTCATGTACAAGGGGGACAATAGGACCAGGAGATTTAAGTTATTGCTCATATAGTCTGTCCCAAGATGACTTTAAGAAAATTTAGATCTTCTGGGAAATCCCAAATGGGAAGCCAGTGTTGCCCACCAGGCTTCTCCTGAAAGCCCCTGAAACAGAGTCTAGTCAGTTTGCGGTGAAGCAGCGAGGAATGTGTGTAGACCCCGGCAGGAGGGGGGTGTGGGAGTCAACCAAAGGCAAGGGCACACGATGACAGAAGAAGCTGAGTCTGAGCCTGGTCTCTGTGGATAGCATTTATTAGGCGCCATTCTCAGTGTGAAGACAGATAGGCAGCAGGAGCTGAGGGGAGGCTGTGGCAGCCATGGCCTTTGGAGTCCAGGGGCTGCCCGGGGTGGGGGTGTGGGCGCAGGGGCATGTCGCCCACACATATTGCATATTCTGTGGCAGTGTGCCCAGGCATAAGGCATTGGGGAAGCAGAGAGGCTGCCTGCAGTGGGAGAGGGTGAGAGGGGGAAACGACATTGGCCTTCCAGTGTCTTAGGAGAGACCCAGCCGGAGACCGAGCAGTCTGCCACGCTCTGCCCCAGGGCTGCTCTGCCTCCTTCCCCACCATCTCTCTGCAGCTTTGGTTGTGACTCCCTCGGGACTGACAGGACAGGACCCCTCGAGGGCAGGGTCACACACAGGACAGAGGCAGCCAACACTGCCTTCCACCCCAACAAAAACACAGAGGACCCCCCAGGTCCTGGGTCCTGCACTCATGTGTGTGGGTAGCCAGCTCCTCCACACTGAGATGGGACTCACACACAGGCAAGAATTCCTCCCCCCAGGGGTCTGCAGAGACTAGAGAACATTGCTGGGGTGGGGCCTGAGCCTGGCTGCCCTGTGGCCCCTCCCTCCAGCTTCCCTGAATGCCAGGGCTGGTCATGATTGGCATTGGTAAGGAGCTGCCATGGGAGCAGCATGGAAAGGCGGTATTGTGGGAAGGGAGGACCCTTATCCAACCCTTGATGCTGTCCTAGTCACTAGGCCAGCTGCAGCTGTGGGTCCCCAACAGTGAGCTCCAGACATCACCACCATCTGCTGCCTTCTACCTGGGCTTCTGGGTCTCAGGGCATGGGTTGGGTAAAGGGCAGTTTCAACCCCATCCCCCACCTGGGAGGGGTGTTTCTTGCGGCTGCCTCTGCTTATCTCTAGCTATTTGGGATGCAGGCACCAACAGTTGGCTGTGGGGCCAGGGATAATGTACCTTAGGATATGCCTGCCAGCTCTCTTGGCCACTCTGCCCAATTTCCAAACTGCTAGAGACCTAGCTCTGGGTCTTTCTTCCACAAGACCCAGTCTTGCTTACCTTGGTCCCTTGGTTTGCAAGCAAGCAGCCCAGAGACAAAGGTCCCTAGGTTGCCTCAGGGACCCATTCAGAGCCCCTGCCTTTGGCCAAGAACAGCAGAGGCACAGCCTCAGCAGTGCCCCCAGCTACCCCATGTGATTCTGGTTCTGGTTTATGCTCCAGTTATCCATGCAATGCCAGGAGAGTGACTTTCAAGAGCAGGCCTAGCTGGAAGGAAGGAGCACTTCGCCTAGGAGCAAGCAGGCTGTGTTCTTATCTCCTTTTGCCTTTTGCTGTCTGTATCCCTTGGGCAAGTCCATTCACCTATCTAGGACTTAGTGTTCTCATCTGTAAAATGGGAATAACAAATCCTGCCCTGGTGACCTAATTGAGGTGTTGTGAGACTTGAATGAATGAGTACAAGGACAGGTTTTTCGGAGGCTAAAAACCACTCCAGTTTGAGTTGGTAATTATCAGCAATGGTTATGCAGGGCAAGTCTGAAGTTTCTGTTCCAGATTCCGAGGGCAGTGTCGGAAGTCCCCCAACCCACATGAGAATGTGGCTAGAGGCCAGTTACTGCTCACCTCCCAGTGCAACTACCCTGCAGACTGGAGAGCGACTGCCTTCCCTGTTGGCCTCCTGCTGCCTGCCTGTCCTTCTTTCTGTTCTGCCCTTTGGGGACTAACTTTAGGGACTGCTGGGTTTCCACTTTCTCCATAACTGCAAAGCCATGCAAAACAACACAAAGGTAGTGGGAGGGTGGGAGACACAGCTGGGGATGGGGAAGGGTAGTGAGCTGCAGTGGGGCTGACCTGGACAAAGACACTTCGACTTCTAGAGCCAAGGGAAGGTGGGCAACCTAGCAGGACAGAGGTATAAATAGAGATGCAAACATACACGGAACATGAAGTCCCCCCAGAGGTGGGGGTCTGGGTACCAGCGGGGTCTCTGAGGACTGGGGAGCGTCTTAGATTTCCAAAGGGATGGGAGGCTCTCAGCTTCTGCCCTCCCTCCCTGACCGCCCCCAAGTTTCACATTTCTCGGAATTTTCAGGGCTCGGATGGGGGCTCAAGGGGTCCTCAGAACCCGGCCTCCTGCCGGCTGGTGCGAGCAGGCACAGTCGGAGATGGGGGCTGGGGGAGGGTGGTGAGGGGTGTCGGGGGAGTCCCACCGGCCGGGGCGACCCCCGCTGCTCCGCCAGGCAGGTGTCCCCGGGCCGCGCCCCCAGGTGCTCCAGGCCGCTCGGGGCGTTCACACGGAGCTCCTGCGCTTCATGAGGCCGCGGAAGGTGGACAGGCTGTGCAGGCCCGTGGACACGGAGCTGATGGCGGAGCGCGGGGCCCCGCTGCA
Organism: Tarsius wallacei; assembly: GCA_963574415.1. Taxonomy (NCBI): domain Eukaryota; kingdom Metazoa; phylum Chordata; class Mammalia; order Primates; family Tarsiidae; genus Tarsius; species Tarsius wallacei. Next base: position 12,343 of record CAUYQG010267563.1, read on the forward strand.
CAGGCAGCGACGCGAGGGCGTGTCGCTGTAGCGGCCGCCCCCTCCCGGCGACGAGTGGCTCTGCTCCACGCACGTGTCGGACGTGGAGAGGTCCCGCGGGATGATCATGGGGATGGAGTACTGCAGCTTCTCGCGGCTCTTGTACCACAGGCACGAGCACATGGACTGGAAGTGCAGCACCTCGGCGTACACGTTGCGGAAGCCGCCGCCGCCGCCGCCCGCCGCCGCGGTGGACGAGGCGGTGTCCGTGGTGTGCGCGCTGCCGGCCCCGCCCCCGCCGCCCGCCTGCCCGTTGCGCGTGAGCAGCGCGCGGTGCTCGGCGTCGCGCTTCTCGTCCTCGGCGTTCATGGTCATGAAGCGCAGCACCACGAGGTTGAGGAAGGCGCCGATGACCGTGAGGCCCGTGAGGATGTAGACGAAGCTGAAGGCCACGTACTGCGGCTGCGTCTGCAGCGCCTGGTCCTTCTGCAGCGCCACGTAGTCGCCGAAGCCGATGGTGGTGAGCGTGATGAAGCAGTAGTAGTAGGCCTGGAAGAAGGTCCAGTGCTCGTAGTGGGAGAAGGCGGCGGCGCCGATGCACAGCGTGCTGATGCACGAGAAGAAGCCGATGAGCACCATGTTGGCCATGGACACGTCGGCGCGCCGCATCCCCAGCCCCTTCTTGGCGCGGTGCAGCAGGTACCTCACGAAGGTGTTGATGCGCTCGCCCAGGCTCTGGAACATGACGAGCGTCAGCGGGATGCCCAGCAGTGCGTAGAACATGCAGAACACCTTGCCGCCGTCGGTGCTGGGCGCCGCGTGTCCGTAGCCTGGGGAGAGGGAAAGCCGAGAGAAAGCTCAGGCTGTGCAGAGGCCCTTCCCAAGGCCCGCCTCCTCTCCCCTCCCTCCTGCGCCTCCCCCACCGCATGGCCGGGGCCTCTCTTCCAGCGCGGTGAAGGGCGGGTCCTTCTCCCCAGGCACTGTGCTAGTCCCCCCTTACTTATGCTTTCTCACGTGCTCTTGTGACAACTCCACAAGTTCGGCTGAAAGGAAGAAAAAGGGAGAGGGGCTGGGGTGAAGGTTAGTGACTTTCCAAAGTCGTGCTGTTTGGAGGGAGAGCAACCCCGCGTTTGAGACTCAAAGACTGTACTGTTTTGTATACCCAGAGAAGGAGCTGACTAGCGGTCTGCTGGGCACTTTGTCCAGAGACAGGGGAGAGTGTGAAGGGCACACCAGGTCAGGGGATCTGGGTTCTAGCTCACAGTTGTGGGCTTTGGGCGTTTGCCTTGTTCTTTTTATGCTTCGGTTTCCTTGACTATAAGGGGAGGTGGTTGGACTGAATGGGCTCTGAAATCCCGTGATACAGTGTGGAGGGAGGGAAACTGAGGCAAGGATGGCTCCTTGATGATTTCCCAGCTGCCAGCCAAAGCTTATGGGGGATGGTTGGCAACTGGGGCCCCTCCAGTCTTCCTGGGGCAGCTGGCCCACCAGTGCCAGAGGAGAAGGGAGGCTGCCTGTCTCTCCCCAAGCCCACACCAGCTGGATGAATGAGTGTTCATCAGCCCCCAGTCTGGGTCCTGGGGTCATCCTCTGTTCTTGGCCCTAAAGTAGGGTCTCGTGTGTGTGTGTGTGTGTGTGTGTGTGTGTGTGTGTGTGTTTAACCTCTGAGTCTCAGTTTCCACATCTGTAAAATGGAGTTAATAAGTAGCATCTACTTCAAAGGGCTTTGGGAGGAATAAGATAATGTGTGGAACGCACTTAGCCTAGAGCCTGGTACATACCAAATGCTTAATAATGGCTCACTGTGATTAATAATGAATGGAGTACCAGATTACTCTCATGTTTCCAAGAGAGCACCTGGGCTTGGGGGCAGCTCAGTTCCTGTAAAACTGGCATCTCTGTCAACCCAGGGCCATTTGGATCTTAAAGCTCAGGGAGGTCTGGGGGCAGCTGCTTGGGACTGCTCTTAGAACCAGCTCCCCTGCCCCCCACCCTTTGTGTCACCCTTTGCCAGGGACCTGGACAGCTGAGCTGTTAAGTTGCCATGCCTGGGACGTCTGTGCCCCAGCAGGGTGAGAACAGATTGTGCCCGCCAGCTCAGCCAAGGCAGCCAGACCACAACTCACCTCGACAGCTGGGCAGGCCCTGGGCCAGAGCCACTTCTCCTCCTGTCCTTTCCTGTCCCCCAGGCTGGTATTGTTCAATGTATGGAGGAGGACACAGCACGGTGGATGGGGCTCGACAGGGAGTGGGAAGCAGGGACCTGGCCCCAGCATGAGCACGTGATGGCTGCGTGACTTTGGGCAAATCCCTTTCCCTATCTGGGCTCTCCTGCTTCATCTGCACTCTGAGGAACTGAGCTAGAGGCTATTAATTTCCACCCTGGCCATCTGCCAGGGCTGCCCTCAGGAGTAAAGGAAAGACTGGGCGTGAAAGTACTTTAGCACCTGTGGAGCATGAGATAGATGGAGTGGTGATGGGATCTCAGGGAACAGGCAGCCTGAGGGCACAGTCCTGAGGACTGGGCCATCCCTGTGGGGTCAGGCAGCCAGTATCCACTGTCAAGGGACCCACCACCTCCACCAATATGGCCACCTTGCCCTATACGTTCATAGGCTGTGACTTCTTTGGGTCCACCATCCCTTAGGAAAAGCCAGTGCCCAGCTGTCGGAATGCCTCACTACCCACTGTGGCTGCCCGCAAAGCCCCAGCTTCAGGGAGCAGCACATCCCTTCCCCCTTCTCTCGCTGAACCCTGCAGCAGCCTCCCTGGAGCCCCATCCTCACCCCAGTACTTTTGCCACACAGTGTTTTTCATGAGCTGCCTCCTCAGGTCTCTCCTGCCCCTGCCTCAGGACCCAGCTTCAGCCAAAGTGACAACCTCTTCCCCTTCCCTCCTCTTGTTGAACTTTGTTACTTTCAAAGCAAGTGGCACATCCAGACTTAACCAGAGGCTCCTATCAGGGGCAGAGCCTCATGTCCCACCATAGCCTCTTCCCCGTCCAGGGCATCCCCACCTGGCTGTGCCTCGCCTTTGGGATCAGATGCTCCCCAAACTCGCCCTCACTTCCTACCACAGGCTGAGGCTTAATCCTTAAGCTCTTACCCTTCAGATACATTTTAAAGGGAATACTCAAATGCTTCTTAGAAGGTCTTATTATGACACTTTCCATTTTACAGATGGGGTCATGAAGTCTGGAGACGCCTTGGGCCTTTCTGACTCAGCATTCGTTTCATGCATAGGAGCCAATATATCACCCCAGAAAGGGCGACCTGGGATAGGAGGCCCCTAGAGGCAGACAGTCACTTTGGGGCCTCAGCCTCAGGTCCTGCTCTGAGCTGGATACAGCAGAAGTGGTGACAACAGGACCGCCATGTTCAGGGAGCAGATGCTCTCCAAGTACTGGGCCCTGAGGCAATGCCCTGCCCCCTCTGCCTGTCCTATTGTCACTGGGTGAAAGGGCAGGGGAGCTGTGAGGACCTGCTGACGTGGGTGCCCTGCTTGGAGGAGTGCCAACTGGGTGGAACCACTCCCAGGGGGCCCCAGAACTTCTGGGAAGTAAGCAAGTGTTTGGCAAGACCAGTCTGCCTGCCAGCAGGCCAGCTGCCTGCCTGGTCCTTGCCCACATCAGGCCTGGCTCCACAGAAGGTGTTCTCTCTCTCCTCTCCCCGAGACCAGCCCCGAGAGTCTCTAGGTGAGACCCCTGTCTGTCTTTGTGTGACACCACATTCAGAGGCTGCTCCCTGGGGCTGATTCTCTGAGGATCCTCTCTTGTAGTATCTGTTGTACTAAGCAACCAGGACTCATTCCCCGACCAGGAGGCTCTAGCTACTGCCTCCCAGAACACTGACTGGGGATATTCCCACACCCCAGAGAAGGGGCTAACTCCAGGCTCTGAGAAGGAAAGCAGCCTGTTTAAGGTCACACAGCTAGTGAAAGGCAGAACCGGGACTATAATCCCAGGATACTTGGTTCCAAAAGTAATGATCTGTCCACCTCATCTCC
>CAUYQG010267568.1:0-14966 GCA_963574415.1 Tarsius wallacei
GGCCTTTTGCATTCATTATATTTTCATGGTTTCCCTATCAAGTGAATGACCAAAATCACTTAATGTTCAGACTGCAATATTGAGATAGATTATCTCACTGTACTACTGATTCCATTGTGAAGTTATACCCTAAAGGACACACGATGAACTGCTGATAAAAAAAATCTTCAATAAGACATTTTTAAGCTGGGCACTGTGGTTCACACCTGTAATCCCAGCACTTTGGGAGGCCGAGGCAAGTGGATTGCCTGAGTTCAGAGGCTCAAGACCAGCCTGGGCAACTTGGCGGGACCTCATCTCTACAATAAATCAAAAAATTAGCTAAAATGGTTGTGGTAGTGTGCGCATGTATTTACGGTTACTTGGAAGGCTGAGGCAGAAGGATCCCTGAGTCCAGTGGGCTGAGGCTAAGGTGGCTGTGAGCATGCCACTGCACTCCAGCCTGGGCGACAGAGTGAGACTCTTATACACACACACACAAAAGACATTAAAAGAATGCCCAAAGATTAAGCAGAGATTTGGAAAGAACTTATTTTGTCTGAAACTCAAAAACTTATACTAAATCCCACTTTTTCTCATAACCAATAATTTTTGACAGTATGTTTTAAACTTGTTCAAAACTCTTAAACCTATAAAACCTAGACAGTATTGTCTTGCATGTATTTCAACCTGATTTCACATACTGTCAATATTCTGAATGGTCCTCAGTCACATTTGAGATGTATAGCATTCACAAAAAAGATGAACTAAAACAATAAATGAATTAATCCATTTTCCTAGTTATCAGACTTACAATTGCACTACCACAATCACAGATTTCATTTCCTTCCACTATACCATTGCCACATACTGGTCTCGGATTTCTTTGCATTTGTGGCTTATTCTGAAGACATCTGGCACCCATATTTGAAATGAAATTTTTAAAGTCACTCAAGCTGCAACTGCTGAAAGTCTTAACACCAGCAAACTGCCTAAAGATAAATCGATACAATGTCATTGACAATATACTTCTGAAAACACAAATCTACATTATATAAACTAATTTCAAAATGGTAAACTTAATAGACAATAATAAAAGTTTACAAGAAGTGCTTAGAGGTCAAAATCATTCCTGAGTGGGTCATGTGACTTTATTTACTGCAATGCATGTTCTTATTAAAACCAAATATACTTAGTTCCTCAAAGATCTCAAATAAACTGTATCTTTATCACAATTTTATATAAGTATGTCCATATGCCAATAATAAAGATAACTTCAGATAGTATTTCCATAGGATGAGTCAGTCTTGAGCTATACTAAAAATCTGTAAGGCAAGGAGAAAACTGAGATTGTTTTTTGAGCACCTAATATGTGCCAGATATATATTCAAATAATCCTCACTACAAACCAGAGTGTATTATCATTTGATATAAATTGAACTAAAGCTTGGAGAAGCTAAAATCCTCAAGTCAGTCTAAGTGTCTAAGAAGAATAAATGAATAAGGAAATGTGGTACATTTACACAGTGGAATGCATTGTCATTTACCACAACATGGATGAAGCTAAGACATATGCTCGGAAAAATAAGCAAGGTACAGAATAAGAAATACTGTATAATCTCACTTATATGTGGAATCTGAAATATTTGAACTTATAGAAGTAGAGAGTAGAATAGTGGTTACCTGGGAATGAGGGCTAGGGAGGGGAATGGGAAGATGTTAATCATACACGATTATTTATGACTTCAAATTTGGTAATTTTTGCCCAAACTTTATCTTTGAACATTATATAATTCAATAAAATATTTCCTATGACCTATTAATCAATATTTTGCCATAAACCATAAATCTTACTGACATTACCATCAAAATTGAAAAGTAAAGACAAATTAAATGTAAAAGTTGTATAATATTTTGGTTCTGGGAACTATGTATCATGGCTATATTTTATATAAGTGCATGGGCTAATTTATATGTGGCTATTGTTTTAAATGAGCACTTTAGCAATGTTTTTCTGGTTCTAAGATAAATATATTAAAGAGGATAAAATGGTGAGGTGATTGCCTGAGCCCATGGGTTGGAGAACAGCCTGGGCAACTTGGCGAGACCTCATCTCTACAATAAATAAAAAAAATCAGCTGGGTATGTGATCACATGCCTGTAGTTCTGGCTACTTGGCAGACTGAGGTGGAAGGATCTCCTGAGCCAACCTGGATGATGGAGTGAAACTCCAACTCAAAAAAAATAATAAATAAAAAGGATAAAATAAGTCATCTCAATAATATTTAATCCCTGATCATTCCCCTTTTTGCTGACCATAATGGTGGTTCTAAGCTTTAAAATATATATTCCTAAAATTTATTTGTAATCAATTACCTAGAATTTTTTTTATTAGTTTGTTTGAGATTCTGCATTTTGAATTCTAATGCTATGTTAGCTTGGTTCCTAAATTGTTTTGTCAAAGCTATTTGAAACCAGGACATAACTGGCCTAAGTTCTGGGTTAAAAGAACGGAGAAATAAAGTGATAGAAGAGAATTGTCAGAAAGAAAGCAGTGTTTCTAGTATTATTCTGAAGTTGAGGTTAGCACCTGACAGCATTTTGAAAAAAGAAGTTTGTCTTTTGTACTACTTCATTTTCCTTTCAGGGTCTTTTTCTCTTCTACACATTTTTCCCCAAAATTCATGTTCTCACTGATCTTGGGTATCCCTACACTACTACTCAATACCCTCCTAGGTCTTCCCTATTCCTCAAATAGTAAGTATACCAACACAATGATAAATACTTGCTATATACCAGTAAGTCTGGTTACTCCCATCCTCAAACAATTGTATGACATAGTTCTCATGATCATCAGTTTTCATATGAAAAAAAACAAGGCTTAGAAAAATTGGCAAACAAGTGGAAGATTCCTGAGCCCATATTGCCCTCAGTGTATTCCAGATCCTAAAATGATATCCCCTCTTTTCCAAGCAAACTTCCATAGCTTAATGAAACTGGTTTTAGCAAGTAATTTAGATAAAGCAATATGAATAAATGTATTCAATTTATTTGAATAAATGATTAACTCCATACTCCTTCCAAATATTTTTGCTTTTTTGTAAAAGGATGCAAAGAGACAGAGGAGCAAATCTTAACCATGAGTATTCCCTAGGTTCCTATGGTCATAGCTATTGCCATTTTCTGTGCCCTTATTCCCTTTCCATATCTCATTTGTGTGTGCAGAGGGTCTTGAAAGTGAAAGCTTGAGACATGAGATGTGAAGAAAGAGGCAGATCAACATCACAGAATAGAACCTGCTAGTGATCATACTCCACTGAGACATTCAATTGAACAACTATCCATGCAAGGAAACACCTTCACAAGAGCTAAAGAAACCAGGTGAGGGGTCTCAGTAACTGGGGTTTTAGTATAATAATAAGAAAAGACAATTGAAGAGGGCAGGATGTACAGCCTTGCATTGCCTAGTGCACCACCCCTTCCCCAGTCCCAGGCAGTGCAATGCAGAGACAGTATCTGTCTTCCTAGGGGAAGTATGCACCAGACTTTGTCTGGGAATCTAGTATCAGTCACAGTAAAACACACCAGTGAACTGAACCTCATGGCCCTTGATTCCAGGCCAGTACTCACAGACTCCTAGCCCTGCCCCAGGCCAGACAGAACCAGCAAGACAGAACCAAGTTCCAGCCAGCTTGACCACTGGCCAGTGAAAGAAGCCATAGGCCATGAATAAATATCAGTGGCAATCAGACAATAGCAACCATGGGCTTTGGACAAGAAAACCCTAACCATCACTGTGCTCATCTTAGAGGCCATGAAGCTTTAAGTATGACCCAACATGGTGCCAGCTGCAGTGGCCTTGAGAATGCATGTGTCATCTCTCCTGCAACTCCAGACAGTGCAGTATGGACAGACTCCATCTGCTAGTGGAAAGAAGAGAGACATGAGCAAAGGACTTTGCTTGGGAACCCAGGGAACTCTTTCTGATATTCCTCAAATCCATCAGGGCTGGATATATATGAGTCAAAAAAGTCAACACATAACTCAGCCTAGGGTACCATCTAGTGCTGAAATGGCTCCAGTGAACACAGGCTTAGAGAACTCATCCATCAGGGACATTTGCATTTCTGGAAGGTCCTCTGAAGAAAGACGAGTACAAACAAGGCCAGACTGTGAACACTCGAATACCAAATTCTTCAATGCCCAGATATTTATATACATCCATAGGCATTAAGAACATTCAGGGAAGTACAACCTCACCAAGTGTCAGAAATAAGGCACCAATGACCAAACCTGGAGAGATGGAGATATATGAACCCACACAGGGAGTTCAGAATAGCTATATTCAGAAAGCTCAGATGACATCAAAAATACACATAGAAGCAATTCAGAAAATTATCAGAGATATTTAACAGAGATAAAAATAATTTTTAAAAATTAAACAAAAATTCTGATGCTGAAAAATACAGTGGATAAACTGAAAATGTATTAAAAGGTCTTGAAAGCAGAATTGCTTAAACAAAAAAAGAACTGATGAGCTCAAACATAGGTTACTTGAAAATACACCAAAAAAGGAATAAAAAGAAACAAAAATCACTTAAGAAATCGATGACATAACATCAAAAAGCAAATATAATAGTCACTGTCCTTCAAAGGGAGTAGAGTAAAAGAAAGGGGGTTCGTAAAAAAAATAATAATAACAGAAAACTTTCCAAACCTAGAAATAAATATCCAGGTACCAGAAGGTTTAAAGATCACCAAGCACTGCCATAGGATGGGGGGGGGACACAAATCATCAATAAGGGTACCTGATCCCAAAACAGGTGAAGTGAGGACCAAAAGAAGGCCCAAACTTTACCTGTACAATGACCACTTATGTACCTAATCCTGAATTGTACCCCACACCTTTAAAATGTTTTTAATAAAAAGAAGGAAACATTAAATAAATAAATAAAAAGATCACCAAGCAGATTCAAATCCAATAAGACTACCTCAAAGTATATAATAATCAAACTCTCAAAAGTCAAGGTCAAGAGAGGATCCTGAAAGCTTCAAGAGAAAATACACAAATAACATATGAAGGAGCTTCAATACATGTCGCAGCAGAATTCGCAATGTAAATCTTACAGGGTAGGAAAAAGTGGAATGACGTATTCAAAGTCCTAAAGGAAAAAATTTTCAACTGAGAATACTATACCAAGCAAAGTCATTCTTCAACATGAAAGAGAGATTAAAACTCCTAGATAGACAAAAGTGGAGGAAATGCATCACCACAAAACTTATAGGAAATGCTAAAAAGAATTTTTCAGTCTGATTTTTAAAATGCTAATATACAATAAGAAAACATTTGAATGTATAAAACTCACTGGTAAAAGTAGATAAACAAATGAATTCAGATTGTCCCAACACAGTAATTATGGTGTATAACCATTCATATCTGTTGTATGAAGACTAAAAGCTAAAACTATTAAAAATATAACTACCACAATGTCTAAGAGATAGGCGATATAAAAATGTATATTGAGATATAAAAAAGTTAAAATGGGGGTAATGAAGTTAAGGTGTAGAATTTTCTGTTGTGGTCATTGTTGTTTCATTCCTTTCTTTGTGATAAAAGAATGGCTTTTCTCAAAAAGACAAAAAAAACACTGTCAAGAATTAGAAGAAAGGTAATATCTTAAGCATTCTCTGTAAGAATGTAAATTATGCAACCATTATGAAGCACAGTATAAATATTTCTCAAAAAATTAAAAGTGGAACTGTCATACAACCCAGCAATCACTATTATTATCCAAATAAAATAAAATCGAAATGTAAAAAAGATATGTGCACTCCCATGTTTATTGCAGCATTATTCACAATAGCCAAGATGGAAATCAACCTAAATGCCCATCTACAGATGAACGAATAAAGAAAATATTACACACAAACACACACACACACACACACACATACACACACACGAAATGAAATACTATTCCACCATAAAACAGAATGAAATCATGTCATTTCTAGCAACATAGATTAAACAGAAAGGCACTCTGTTAAGCAAAATGAACCAGGCAAACAGACAAACACCACATGACCTCCCCTCACACATGTGGAATTTTAAAAAGTTGATTTCATAAAAGTAGAGAATATAACAGTGACTATTGGAGGGTGGTGAGGGGAAGGGAGGGGAAAAACTGGTAAAGGTTGGTCAACATGTACAAAGCTACAGTTAGACAGAAATAATATATTCTGGTGTTCTATTGCACAGTAAGATGACTATATCAAATGACAAAATAGTGCATATTTCAAGATAGCTATAAGAGAAGATTTTGAATGCTATCACCATAATGAAGCAACCTCAACTCCTCCCATGTCAGGGCCACTACACACCTGCATGCACCTGTGGGGGGATTCTGATCAGCCTGATAACATGCTGCTCTGGGACCCAAGAACAACCCTGCCCTGCCTGAAGACTCTAGTGCCCATGTACACCATCGGGCAGCCTGAAATCTGGCCCACCCCAACCACCGCCACTACCACCAGCATGCTATCTGGAGGCCAAAACAGTCCATTTAATCACTTGCCAGTTAACTATGTATGCCACCTAGAGAAGCAGGACCAGCAAACACTGCCTGCTACTACCATAACTGGTTACCAAGAACTAGCATAACTGGTATCCTCATCCCCAGCAAAGCTTTACCACAGACTCCACTAATAACCACTGTAAACCACTGAGGAGTTCACAAACACCACTGATATTGATAACAACCAAAGAAATCACATGGAGACTATACTATTGAACTCACCAAGAAACAAAGTCAAAACACCCTACCCAAACTCAGTATAATTACATCTATAGGAAAAATTCTCAATATGAAAGTCAACCTATAAAATTGAAAGAAATAACTGTTACACTAGATGTGCAGATATTAAAGTAGGGACACAGAAAAATGAAAAAAATAAAATAAAAATTTCAACTGTAAAGGAAAATTAACAAAAATTCTGCAGTAACAGATCCAAAACAAAAGCAAATATATGAAATGCCTGAAAAATAATTCAAAATAATGATAAAAAAGAAACTCAGTGATATATAAGAGAACACAAATAAACAGTATAAAGAAATCAGGAAATCAATTCATAATCTGAATAAGAAATTCAACAAAGAGATAGAAATAATTTTTAAAAAGAAATAAACAGAAATCTTGAAAGTAAAGAATTCAATAAATAAAATAAAAAATACAATTGAGAGCTTCAATAATAGACTATTAGCTTAATCAGAAGAAAGAATTTCTGAACTTGAAGACAAGTCTTTTGAAATTTGTTTTTTGAAAAAATAAATAAAGCTGATAAAGCACTAAAACGAAACATAAAAAGATAAAAGACTCAATAAATCAGTAAATAATGAAAAAGAGACACTACAACCAACACCACAGAAATACAAAGGTTCATTAGAGTTTGTTATGAACAACTATATGCTAATAAATTGGAAATACAAGAAAAAATAGACAAATTCCTAGACACATACAATCTATCAAGATTGAATCAGGAAGAAACAAAAAACTTGAACAGACCAATAACAAGTAATTAGACTGAATCCATAATCTAAATGCTCCCAACAAACACTGAATAGGGAAAAGCTGAAAGCCTTTCCTCCCATAACTGGAACAAGACAAGGATACCACTTTGACCAATCTTATTCAACTCAGTACTGAAAGTACTATCAAGAGCAATTAAGCAAGAGAAAAAAATAAGTCATCCAAATTAGAAAAGAACTCAAATGGTCCCTTTTTATAGGTGACATGTCATTATATAGAGAAAAATCAAATATTCCACCAAAAAAATTAAAAACTGATCAACAAATTCAGTAAAATTGCAAATTTCAAAATCAGCATACAAAAATCAATAGCCTTTCTATACAACAATAGCAAACTAGCTGAGTAAGAAATTAAGAAAACAACCCCATTTACAATAGCTACCAAAAAAACCCTTAAAATAAATTGCAACAAGAAATACTTCTACAAAAAAAACCTACAAAACACAGAAGAAATAAAGACACAAACACATGGAAAGACATCCAATGCACAAAAAGTAGAAGAATTAATAGTTATCATGACCAGACTACCTAGAGCAATCAACAGATTCAATGCAATCTCTATCAAAAATTCAATGATATCCTTCACATAAATAGAAAAAAAAATCCTAAAATTTATATGGAGCCACAAAGACCCTGAATAGCCAAATCAATACTGAGAAAAAAAAGGGAAAAGGTGAAGACATCATAATATGTGACTTCAAAATATACTACAAAGCTGTAGGAACCAAATCAGTAAAGCACTGGTATAAAACAAGCACATAGATAAATGGAAGAGAATAGAGAAACGAGAAATAAATACATCTATTTATAACTAACTGATTTTCTTCAAAAGTATCAAGAATGTACACTGGTGCTAGAAATAACTGGATATTCATATGCAGAAGAATGAAATTAGAACCCAATCTCTCACCATATACAAAAGTCAGTCTAAAAAGAAAGACTGGAAACTATAAAACTACTAGAAGAAAACAGGAGAAACATTTCAGGATATTGTTCCAGAAAAAGATTTTATGGCTAAGACTTCTAAAGCACAAGCAACAAAAATGAAAAAAGACATGAATGGAACTATATTAAACTAAAAAGTTTCTTCAGAGCAAAGCAAATAATACATAAAGAGACAACCTGTAGAAAAAGAGAAAATATTTGCAAATTATTTATTATACAAGGAATTAATATCTAGAATATAGAAGGATCTCAAAAAAAAACTCAACAACAAATTATCTCATTAAAAAAGGAGCAAAGAGATCTGTGGCAAAGGCTATTAGCTATTCACCAAATTCACTTCCTCCTCCTCCAAACGTCATCAACTTCATTTCCCAGGTTTCTTCATGGTTAGGTAAAGTCATGTGACTGAGTTGAACCAATGGAATGTGGATAGGAATGCAACATGCCTTTTCAGCTATGGCTCATGAAAACATCATAGGCACAATCCTCCATGTTCTTTACCCTTTTGCCTGCAACCTTGGAAGCCATATGTTTGAAGCTGAAATAATCAGAAAATGGAAAGAGGCTGGGTTCCTAAAAGAGAACAATCTGCCCAATAGGAGCACTAATTTTGGACACTACGTAAGGAAAAAATAAATTTCTATTATGTTCAGTCACAAATATGTTAGTTCGTTAAAAAAAAAAAGTGAGCAAAGAATCTGAATAGATGTTTCTCAAAGGGAGACATACAAATGGCCAACAGGAAGGTGAAAAAATATTCAACATCACGAATCATTAGAAAAATTCAAAGCAAAACCACCATGAAATCTCCTTTAGAATGATTTTTATCAAACAGAAAGAAATAACAAATACTGGTGATGCTGTGGAGAAAAGGCAATTCTTATTCACTGTTAGTGGAAATGTAAATTAGTACATCCATTATGGAAAACAGTATGAAAGTTTATCAAAAAACTAGAAATAGAACTACAATACAATCCAGCAATTCTTTCACCATGTATTTATCCAGAGGAAAGGAACTCAACATAATAAAATGAAACCTGCACCTTCATGTTTATCACAGCGCTATTCACAATAGCCAAGATATGGAATCAACCTAAGTGTCCATCAGCAGATGAATAAATAAAGAAAAGGTGGTATATATCACAATGGAATACTATTCAGCATAAAAAGAATGAAATCCTTTCATTTGCAGCAACACAGACGGAACTGGAGGTCATTATGTTAAGTGAAATAAGTTAGGCACAAAAAGGCAAGCATCACATGTTACACTCACATTGGGATTTCAAAAGTTGATGTCATGAAAATAGAGTAAAATGATGGTTTTCAGAGACTGGGAGGGATGGGGAGGAGGAAGAATAGAGATTGACGAATGGACACAAACAGTGAGATGGAAAGAATAAGTTCTAGTATTCAATAGCAAAGTAGCATGACTGTAATTAACAATAATTTATTGCATATTTCAAAAAAGCTAGAAGATAGGATTTGGTATATTCCCAATACAAAGAAATGATAAATGTTTGCAGACATGGATATTCTAAATACTCTGACTTGATCATTATACATTATATGCATGTATCAAAGTATCACATGTAACTAATAAATATGTATAATTATTATGCATCAATAAAAACTTTTTTCAATGATAAAATATATAGTTTTACCCAAAAAGCATATACTTGGAAGGAGTAAGGACAAATTTTGTACAAATACATGATAATGTTCTTTTACCACTTGGTTTAAGCTAATGCCAATATATCAACTGTCTTATATAAACTAAGTGTGGAGTAGAAAATAGAAAAGGCTTCGGAATAAGATAAATTTGTGAATACCAACCTTATGACTAATGAGGCCTTAGGCAGAGTGATTAAATCTCCTAAGTATCAGTCATCTCATTTAGATAATACCTCATAAGCTTGTAAGGATTAAATATTATTAAATAAGTGAAGAGCCTAATTTAATTTTCTGACTTACGATAGGTGCCTTATAATCCATTGGTGCTATTACTGATGACTGCTGAAATTTGGCCACTAATTAACTATGCATCCAATGTAGAGTCACTTAGACTGTCTGTGCTCCAGGAATGTTTTTAAATAAATATATAAAAAATATTTTTTACATGCTTTCTTTGAGAATTAACATAAAATAATGTGTGAGATATTATTGTGAAAAAGAGTTATACAACTGTGCTATTGCGAGATTTTATAAAAATTAAGGTAACAATCTATACATATCACTAGAACTTTATAAGAAATTGGATATTATATATGAAAACATTTTAAACGTTATAAAGTACAATTCAAACCCAAAGGTTTATTAATACAGATTCAAAACCCAGGTCTGCCACAAACTACCTATCTGACTATGGGTAATCAACCTTTTTATAACATAATAATGGGAAGAGGACCTTTCCTACAAATATATTGTGGGAATCAAATGAGTTAAATATAAAGTGATCTTTAGCACATAGTAAGTACAATAAAAATATCTGTATCATTAATACTAGGCTCTGTGCAACCTATGCAAAATATCTTGCCATAGCATACAATAGTTGGCCACATAAGCAATGGGCCCAGAATATTCTCATATTGTTGTGATATGTGTGTGTGCGTGTGTGTGTGTGTGTGTGTATCCATCTAGATGGATAATCCAATATACAGTTATATATGAATGTGTGTGTGCATATATATATGGATATGTGTGTACATATGTATATATTCCTTTTAGAACTAATTTATAATATAATTGTATGTATATATATGTGTGTATATATATTTATATGTTTGAGTTTGAGCTATTTTTAGAATTTAAGAGTTAATTCTTAGAAGGTGCTTAAGAGTAACCATAAAAATGATATGTTTTCAAAAAGTAATGTTTTATTCTAACTTTTGACCTTTGACTGTTCTTCAGTAATGAATAGGTCACACCTATTATAAGCTATTTTCACAAACAGAAAAACTGTAAAATACTAACAACACCTACTGTAGCTCTTGTCTGATATGCTATTTATGGAATATTGATAAATTTAGAAATCACTGTAGCTATCCAATCACATACTTATAACATTTTACAGTTTAGAAAACATTTTCCTATTTTATTCTTACGTCAGCCTATGAAATAAGATAATAGACATAATCATTCCCACTTAAAGATTAGAAAAGTATAACTAAGAAAAGTCATGTAATTTCTCCAAAATCACCCAAATGTTATATATTTGGACTTCTTAATGCTTTTGAGTAGTTTTTTCATAGCATCAAACTATTCTAAAAACAAAACCAAAAATGTTGTCTAATACACAGGCTACTTATTTTGGCCTGCTGACATATTTTTAAAGATCCTTAGTAAGAGCTTTCATAAAATACACAGCCTAAGAAAGATTATTTTGCTAATGTATATTACAGATTAGATTTTTATCCTTGATTATCTTTAAGGTACATCTCCCTCCATACTAGTCTTACATTTAAAATTGCAATGTTTATATTTTGTAGTGAACTTGGCCCATTGATAGTTGATTTGTGCTATAAGTAAATACAGGATTTTTGCATTCTAAATATTTTAAACAAAATAAATATAATTAATAATAAATTCTTTTTTAAAAAAAAACTTACACAGCTTCTGGATTCATTACACAGATGGTTTCTGAACATTGACATTTCACTGGGTCATCATATGATATTCCCAGACTGAGTCCCAGCATTTGGGTGACAACAACTGAAAATGCTTCCAAAGTTATCTCCTTTGGATACTACAATAACAACAAAGAAAATTCAAAGAAAAGACAATACACTGAAGGATGGTATTAATTAAAAAAACAATTCTAATTATAAACATTTTATTGTTTTATTGAATACTTAAGAATAAAGGGAGATGATTCTTTGAAAAAGTGCAAAGCTGAAACTCTTATGAAGTTTTACTGAGAAAAAAGAATACTGAGTTTATACCAAACTTTGCCATAATATAATGACTGAATAACTAACATAATTCTTAGGCATCTACTATAAATATATAAAAGGGCTATTTTTGATGAAGAGCATTTACAATAAACTTCTGGCTATATGAGCTATAATTTTCAATACACTTAATTTCTTAGAATAGCTCTGATATGTACTTTGGATAGTCCGTATGATCTCTGCCCAGCTCATGAAGTAGCCACATAAACAAATTATCTAATTTAAGTGTGCTGTCTGCTGACTACTAGAAATCTCACTGACACAGTGACTGGTATCAGGAGAAGCCACAGAAAACAGATCCTCCAGATAGCATTCTTGGATTAGGCTCTTCATGTGTTTAACAAGTACTCAGATAACTTTCTTGCCCAGGAAAAATGAGACACTGGTAATTTATGGTATGCAATGACATTGTGACTTCTCAAATTACCATCAAAGCTGTCATAGGATAAGGTTCAGGAGGGAGTCAAGTTGTCAGGAAAATCAAGGCACAATTGTTATGGTGACAATAGCAATAATGAAGATTTTGTGGTCAACTGGTTTCTTATGATGTATGAGGTCTGACAGTTAGGTTCATGGACCATCCTAGAAAAAGTGCTACATACTTCATTGCTGGTGCTGCATAACTCATTGCTGAATATCACTATGGTCACCTTCAAAGTACTCCACTTGGGAAGCTATACATGGACATCAGCGCCTAGTCCACCCATCAAAGTGATTGGAACTCTTTTTCTGGAATGGCCATCAGAGCTGTTGTCTTTATTTGATGAGGCCTGACAATTACGTTTGTGAACTTGCCACCGTGTGCTTACATTGGCAGCACTGTACAAATAACTGTACTGGAACACTCTCCCTACTCACTTGATCTGGCCCCCAATGACTTTTCTCTTTACCCGAAAATAAAGTAAATATTGAAATGAAGATATTTTGGTGGCATTCAGGACATCAAGGGTAATACGACAACAGCTCTGATGGTCATTCCAGAAAAGAGTTCCAAAATTGCTTTGATGGGGGGGCTACATGCTGGCATCGGTGCATAGCTTCCCAAGGGGAGTTCTTTGAAGGTGACCATAGTGATATTCAACAACGGGGTATTTAGCACTTTTTCTAGGATGAGTTCACAAACTTAATTGTTGGACCGTGTAAGGAGAAATAGAATGGAAAACTGTCAGCAAACAACTGAAAACGCAAATAAGCAACTAGAAAGCCTCTGCAGCAACATCGAAGTAATTCCTCACCTCCTGTAGTTGCAGATTGACTTGGCTGAGGACCAAGTCCAAAGCCACCAGATTTGGTGAGAAAGTATTAGAATCTGAAAATTGGGATGGAAACAATTAGAGTAACATGGAAAAATGTCTTGTACTTCCTTTGCCAGCAGAGGAAGCCCTCTCCAAACAATAAAAGAGCCCCTGCATTAAACAAACAAACCAACACATTTTAATGACAATACCTAGAACATTTGTCTGACTATTACTTATTGCCTCTAGGTCCATATTAAATTAAATTAAATAGCAAATTAAATTAAATAGTACATTAAATCCCAATATGGTCTTGAAGATAAGTAAAAATGTACAGTTCTGGAAGGGGATAGTTTATACTTTGAAAGATATTGATCAAATAATATGAAACAGAAGCCTGAACTGGAACAAATTTATTGAAATAGGTGACTCACCTGGGGTTTGGTACTTAAGTGTTAAGTAAGAGCAGAAGCCATGTTAATATTCTACCAGGATGGCTAATTGAATGGGCTACTATCCAAATACACAACAAAGAAAGAAAACTTCAGAGTGATATCCCTGATAAACACAGATGCAAAAGTCTTCAACAAAATTCTAGCAAACTGCATCCAACAGTACATCAAAAAGATCATTTATCATGATCAGTTGGGCTTTATTTCCAGGGTGAAAGGCTGGTTCAACATATGCAAATCAATAAGTGCAATCCACCACAAAACAGAACAGAACAAGAACCACATATTATCTCAATAGAGGTAAAAAGCATTTGATAAAATCCAACACCCCTTCATGAGAAAAAGCGTCAATCATCTAGGTATAAAAAGAATATTCTTCAAAATAATAAGAGCCACCTATGAAAAACCACAGCCAACATCATACTTAAATGGCAGAAGCTGGAAGCATTCCCCTTAAGAATCAGAACAAGACAAGGATGTCCACACTTACCCTCCTACTTAACGTAGTACTGGAAATTCTAGCCAGAGCAATCAGGCAAGAGAAAGAAATAAAGACACATAAGTAGGAAAAGAGGAAGTTAAACTATGTCTCTTCACAGATGATATGATTTTATATCTAGAAAATCCCAAAGCTTCCACCAAAAAACTCTCCTAACACTGAAAAACAACTTCAGTAAAGTGTTGGGATACAAAATGGATGCAAAAAAATCAGTTGCATTTATATACACCAACAACATTCAAACTAAAAACCAAATCAAGAACACAATTCCATTTACATAGCTACCAAAATAATAAAATATACCAAAATACATGTAAACAAAGA
>CAUYQG010267571.1:0-19623 GCA_963574415.1 Tarsius wallacei
TGGTAGTCAATGGGGACAGAGTTTCAGTTTGGGAAGATGGAACGTTCTAAAGATGGGTGGCGGTGATGAATCTGTAACAGTGTGAATATGCTAAGTGCCACTGAACTGCACACCTAAGAACAGTTAAAATGATGAGTTTTATGTTATGTGCATTTTACCACAATAAAAAAGAAAGAAACCAAAGTATTTGCAAGGAGGAAGATGGTCAGGGAGTGGATAGCAGTTTCTATGGGAGAGCAAGCAGAGGAACCATGGCAGCAGGACGGGCTGGCCACTATGGGTGACAAGGTCTGCTGGGCATGCCGTGATGACACAGGATATGTGGCCAGGGTCGGCCCTGCTGCCGTGTGGGGGGGCACTGCTAGCATGGAGAGGCCTGCCCCTCAGGATGCCTGGCTGCGACCTTCTGCATGGAAGGCTTCTTGTTTCCCAAGGACTCTTAGCAGTTTTCACTCCTTGAAGAACAGAACCCTGACATCTAGGGTTGCTAGCCCTGGTGACACCGACTTGATGAGCATGAAGCCATTCACAGGGAGGCCCAGCACACCAAGTGGAAGACCCTGTTCAGGCCTCACCTGTGCGGAGAGCCTGACTGGGGAGCCGGGACAAGGAGCTGCTCTGGACAGCCTTGTCACTAGCTCCAGGAAGGGCCCAGTTCAGTCAGATCTGTGGCTCTGCTGAACCAGAAGGTGATTGGGGGTGGATGTGCTCCGGGATCTGTGTTTATTGTTTGGGAACGTGGAGCCTTGGAAACCAGGAAGCGCTTAAGCAAAACCACGTGTCTGAACCTCTCGGCCGCTTGGTTTCATGTTGTGACACGCCGACTCTCAACTTGACAGGCCTGCATTATGGCTTCTGCATGCCACAGCCCGCTCCTTGCAGGGATGACTGTGTCTTCTCTGCCCCAGCGGCACTGAGAGCAATCTTGGCAGGTGGGGGTCCTAGCAGACAGTGTTAGCTAAGTGACCCCCATGCTTCCCTGGCTCTATTGGTTCTTCCAGAGCTGCTGCTGATGAAGATGGTGGTAGAAGGCCTCTTGGAATTCTCAGGTTGGAGGCTGGAGCCTGCCTGGGGAGCCACCGGGGAGCTTGTAGGGCCCCAGAATTCTGCCTGGGCATGTTGATCTGTTCAGGAATCGACCTGGTCCTTCCACTAGAGGATTGTCCCTTGCCTGAGGGTCCCTTGTCCCCTGCTTGGCACCCCCACCCAGGGATGGCACTTTGCCCGGCACCACCTACCCAGGGTATTTTGCAGGCTGTTCACACTGTGGACTTGTTCATGCCTGCTGGAGCTTGGCCTGGCTGAGCTGCGCTCTGGCGCACCCCTCAGTGCACAGGGGCACTTCTGAGCCATCAGTGGGGTGTTCTGTGGGTTCTGAGATTTTTTCTTTCTCCTGATCCATCTGGTGAGAGGCCAGGCACAGTCTGGAGCATCGACCATATAGACCCACTGAATGCCGTGTCCTCACTAACACAGGACAGAGCTAGTCCCACGTGCAGAGTGGCATGGTCACTAAGAACATGGCCTCTGCTGATGTAAGCCCGGGTTTTTATTCTGGTTCTGTAGCCTCCTCATCCTCAGTGTGGTCCGTTGACATGACTATGCTGGGCGTCAGCCCTCATGCTTTCAAGATAGTGCATACAATGGTGTTGTCTACTTCTTAGGTTGGTGTGAGTGCCAACTAGCACATGAAACGCTCAGCACAGTGCAGGGTGCACAGTGGGCACTGGGCAAACATGGTGGTGTCCTCAAGTGTGTCACCCTTAGCAAGAACAGAACCAAATATCTACTAGGAAAGAAATGCCAATTGAGCAGATTGCTCTGTTTGGTCACCCATTCTAATGCTCCTGCCAAGGAAGCTCACTCCTCTCGTAGAAGGTAGGAGACACTCATTGAAAGGTGCCCCAGGTATGCATCTGGGCACTCCTCAGTCAGCCAGAGCAGATGGTGATTGCCTTGCAAGGACATAGGATGTATCATGAGTATGTGCCCCACTTTTCAGAAGAGGTCTTTCTGGCTGTCAAGAAAAACTGTCTCCAGGAATGGGTGTGGGGGTGGGGAGGGAATGGGATGTCCCAGCCCAAAGCGAGGGTCACTGGGGATAGCACAGATGGGCGTAGGGAAGTCCCAGACGGGGCACTTCTTTCTGTATGTGCTCATCTAATTCGGATGCAGGAACTGAATCTGACCTAAGAGGAACTGACTTGTTTGGAGCGGAAGAAAAAGTGTATGCCTCTGAGTTTTTCTTCCAGAATAATACCAGGGTATTTCAGATGGGCACAGCCACCCATGTGTGACATGACCTTTGATCTTGGGAGGGGTTCAGACTTTGGTGCTGGGTGGGTCCTGAAGAGGGTGTCCAGGATGGCTCTTTGGGCTCCTGCGCATGCTGGGAGAAGAGCATGGGGACCAGAGGGCCCTGAGTCTGGGCTCATGTTTGTGTGACTGGCATAGCTGGGGGGTGTGAGGGAGGGAAAGGGGAGGGAGGGAGGAAGCAAAAGTGGAAGCATTTCAGTTCCTCTCCTCCAGGAAGGCTGGGGGTGCCATCTGACTCACTCCTTTTTAATAATCGCTATTTCACTTTTATTATCTTTTGTTTTTATTTTTATAGAGACAAGATCTCACTATGTTGCTCAGGCTGGTTTCGAACTCCTGGGCTCAAGTGATCCTCAGCCTCCCAAAGTGTTGGGATTACAGGCATGAGCCACTGCACCTGGCCCCAATTTCACTTTTTAAAAAATGTGATTAAAACAGAAAGGACTTGAAAACTGCTCAGGGAACTCAGGGGACCTGATGTACTCCATTCCCCTTTTTGCCTTTTGAAATATGATGGACTGGAACGAAGCCTGAGAACTCCAGGTCAGCCAGCCTTCTCCAGCACTTTTAGGGGGTTTTGTTTTCTATCTGAGGGGGAAAGAGCCTTCCTCCACCCACTGAGAGTCCACTGTCCATCAAGAGGTTAAGTGGAAAGCCGCTGGCCCCGGGCTCCACATGGGCATCTGAAGAAGATGTGAATCTGCCACAGGAAAAGTGTCCCCAGAACAAGTCAGCTCCACTGAGGGTGTGGCCGACCTGACTCCAGCAGATCATTCCAGAGTTTTGACAATGTATTGACCTGCGTAGCCGCCCTCAAAATCAATGTGCAGGACATTCTATCACAGAGAATGTCCAGAGAGCTTCCAAGCAGGCCCTCGGTGGTGGGTCCCTGCTGTGGCCCCAGCCCTGGACAGCAGATAACCTGCTTCCTGTCTCCTGGGGCTAGTTTGCATTGTATAGATTTTTCCATGAGTGGAATCCTACAGTGGGTGATGTTGACAGATTTGGCTTCTCTCACTCGGCATAATTATGTGCAGACCCATCCCTGGGCGTGTATTGTCGCTCCTCCCTCTTCCTGGCCGAGTAGTATTCCATGACGGGCCAAGCCGCCCTGCATTTATCCATTCACCTGGCGATGGGTATGTGGGCTGTTACCTGCTCGGGGCTATCATAGTGCTGCTGCTGTGAGTGTTTGTGTGTGAGTCTTTGTGTCTCGTGTCTTTTGGGTAATAGGGGTGGAAGAGCAATGATGGGATCGTATGGTATGATAATAGCTGTGAACTTTGTAAAAGGATGCCCAACCGCTATCCAGAGTGGCTGTGACAATTCACATTCCTGCTCATCATGTATGAGAGTTCCGGCAGTTCCATGGCCTCACCAATACTCGGTATCGTCAGCTTTTAAAATTTTAGCCATTCTAGTAGGCTATAGAATATCTTATGTGACTTTATTTTGCATTTTCCTGATGACTAGTGTTGTTTAATATCTTACTGTGCCTTTTTAGCCATTCTATTTTTATAGTTTATTAATGCCTTTGCCAGTTTTTCATTGGTTTGTTTGAATTCTTATTGTTGAGTTGTAGGAGTTCTTTATATATTTTGCATTTAAGTCTCTGTTATATGGATGTATGTATATGTATGACGGGGAACCCCAAAAAAGTCAGAGGGTGGGCCCCTTGAAATACAGGCTTCCCCTGCTAAGTAAGTGTTCTAGGAACGCAGTGGCATCAGTGTACCGGCTCGTGGTGTTATGAGAGGCTGCCTTCAGCTTCAATCAATTTTTTCAAAAAGATTCTTTCAATGTGTTTGCTCATTTCATGATGGGTGACTTATGAGTGACACCTGCTCACACTGTGCTGAGTGTTCAGTAGTTTTTGGCCCTAAATGGCATGACCCCCATGTCCTGCCCTCCCTATTCACCTGATCGCACCCTGAGGAACTATTTTCTGCTTCCCCAGATGTAAAAGGTCCTCAAAGGGAAACATTTTGCCAATGTGGAAGAGGTGAAACAAAAAACGGCAGAAGCGCTAACTGGCAAGTTCAAAAACTGTTCAGAGCAGGGGAAAAATCATCTCAATAGGTATAGTGCATCAAACGAAGAGTATTCTGAAGGTGACTGAAGTTTAAACATGTAAGAATAAATACACACTATAAGTAAATTCAGAGTTTTTTGGGTCTCCCTTATACATATATACATAGATATATATGTACACATACACAAACAGAATATTTCTCTCAGTCTATGACTTGCCTTTCATTTGAAGAGTAGAGAGTGAAGAGTGGAAGGTTTTAATTTTATGAAGTTCAATGTATAATTTATCCTCTCTGGCTAGTATTTTTGTGTCTCGTCTAAGAAAGCTACGTGTACCCCAATGTTTAGAGAATCTCCTGTGTTCCCTCCCAGGGGTTTTTCACTTTCAGCACTTGTCTACAGCTATGATCCACTTTGAGTTTACTTTTGCTGTGGTTTGGGATGGCAGTTGAGGTTTATTTTTTCTCTGTGGATATTCAGTTGTTCCAGCACCATTTATTGAAAAGAACTTCCTTAGCCCCCATTGAATTAATTTGGCATATTTGTCAGAAATCAAGGGGCCATCAGTGTAAGCCTGTTTCTGCCTCTACTATGTTCAGTTAATCTGTTTTATGGTAATAGCACAATGTCTTGATTATTTTTATCATTATAGCTTAAATTTTGGTGAAATTGGGTAGTATAAGTCTTCTAATTTTGTTCTTCTTTCTCCAAAGTACTTTTGCTTTTCTAGATCCTTTGTATTTCCATATAAATTTTAGAATTAGCTTGCCAATTCCTACAAATTGTATTGATTGTATATACTTGTGTAAAATTGGTATTATTTCTTCCTTAAAGGTTGGATGGAATTCATGACTAAAGTCATCTGGAGCTTTTTGAAGTCACTGGAGTTTCTCTGTGGGAAAGTTTTAAATCCCGAGTTCAATGAATGTCTTTAATAGATTCAGAGCCATTCTGTTTTTCTAATTCGTTTTGGAGTGAGCTTTGGAAATTTTTGTCTTGCGTGGCATTTGTTAATTTCACCTAATTTGTCAGGTTTATTGGTCTAAGCTTCATCATGTTCTTTTGTTATCATTTTCTCATGTAGAATCTGTACTAAAGCTGTCTATTTCATTACTGATACAAAAATTTGTATTTTCTCTCTTTTATTTTCTTGATGGGAAGTTTATCAGTTCATTTTAATTTTCAAAGGTCAACTGTTTTCATGGGTTTTCTCTATTGTTTATTCATTTTCTATTTCTTTGACTTCCTCTCTTTATTATCTGCCTTCCTACTTACTCTGAGTTTAATTTGCTCTTCTTCAGCTTCTTAAAAGATTAGCTTATCGATTTTATATCTTCTTTTCTAATATAAACATGTAAAGCGACAATTTCTCTCTATAATCTCTTCTTTAGCTACGTCCTATACATTTTAATGTGTTATGTTTTTATTCTTTTTCAGTTCATAATACTATTTTTCTTAAAATTTCCTCTTTACCATTGGGTCATTTAGAAACATGTTTAATTTCTAATTACTTGGCCATTTTTAGAGATCTTTCAGTTATTAATTTCTAAGTCATGAACATTTTTCATAAAATATTAAAATGTTAAAAATGACTGAGACACATCTTAGTCCACCATTGGCTGCCTTGGAGACACAAACGTGTCCTGGGAAGTTGCCATTTCTGTCTTCTTTTTCTATTTGCTGCTGAGCGGGGAGTGCTAAGCTTGCCGGTCACACCTGTGGACTTGTCTGCACAGTGGGCTCTCTATTGCCTAGGCTAGTCTTGAACTCCTGGGCCCAAATGATTCTCCCTCCTTGGCCTCCCAAAGTGCTGGGATTACAGACGTGAGCCTTTGCACCCAGCCGCCTTCACCATTGTGAACTGCTTTCCCTTCACTTTGTGTGTCTTCCTTGTCCTGATGTCTACTTTACCTGAAATTGATGTGTGCAACCTAGGCTTCCCATGTTCAGTGAGAGTATGCGGAATCTTGGCCACTTCTGCACTTGTAGTCTGTCTTGGTATCTCTTGTGTTTCTTGCAGAGAGCATGCAGTTGGATCTTTGGTTTTTATCCATCCAGTTGTCTCTGCTTCTCATGGGTGAGTGTGGCCCATTTGACCTCTGACATGATTAATGACGTGGTTGAATTTCTGTCCACCATCTTGCTCTTTGTCCCTATGTCTTCCTCTGGGTTGACTGTGCTTCGATGACCCCACCGTGTCTCCACATAGAAGGAGTGCAGCATACACACTCCTGTCCACATCCCATTGGTCATACTGTAGACACCAGACCACACTCTGCATCGGGGATTCTGGGGTCTTCCACAAAGCCACCTACTTTTATCATGTGTTTTAGAATGGAGTTTGTGTAAGATTTATTTTCATGATAACAACAACAGCAAAAGTCTGGGAACCACTAAATAGGGCAACAGCCTCAACTGATGGATACAGAGATAAAGACTTCTCCAAGAAAAGTGGGTTTGTGTCCCCACAAGTCCCAAGCCTGGCATAGAGTCTGGTCAAGTCCATCTGTGGATGGGCCTGTCTGGTGCCATCAGTGGTGGATGGTGCCCAGCTCTTCCCTGCAAGACTCTACAGAGTCGCTCAAACCCCTCTCTTCTGTCTGCCAAGAGGATGACAGGAGCACATGTCCCAGGGAGTCTGAGGACACAGTGAGGGCAGGCCCAGGTGGGATGCAGTGCAGAGACCCAGGCGAACATGAGTCACTGTTATTTCATGAAGCTGGTCCCACGACACTCCAGTCTGGCTCATGCCAATGTTCGTATCAGCTCCTGCCAGGGAAAGGTGGGGCCCAGACCCCAGGGGCTTGGGGTAGCATTTCAGCCCAGGGGCAGCTGAGCCTGGTTCCCAGCCTCTGGGCCCTGGACGTGCCTACTGTCCATCTCAGCAGAACCCGAGGAGCAGGTGGGAGAAAGAAGGGTTTGCAAGCTGGCCAGTCATCCCAATGGGCACAGGGTGGCCTCCCCCGTGTGTGGGCAACCATTGGCTTACTTGTTATGGAGCCTCCCAAGACCACACTAGGGCCAGCCAGGTCATTCCAGCTCCAGCCTGGAGCCCCTCCTGGCACCGAGCTGGCTCAGCACTGGCTTGGTGCTTAAAGGGACTCCCTGGGCAGCATCAGCAGCAGATGGATGGGGGGGGAAGGACCCAGCTGGAAGGAGTTGGAGCCCTGCTGGCCACCACTCTGGAGCCCGCCAGGCACCTGGGGCTTCTGGGGGCTCTGCCCACCCTCTCCCGTGCCCAGAGTTGCAAGCAGGCTATGCTATGGCATTCCGGGAAGGTGCGTTTAAGACATTTAATGGGTGAGCTCCCTCTCGGCATGGGGTATAATTAATTTTCCTGAAATAGTCACGACAGCCCAACAGTCTCTGCCTGTCTGAGTCAGGCGGTGATTATTGCCTCTCACGGGCATGGTTTGCCGTCGGCCACTCAGAATCCAGAGGGCTGCAGCTTCCCAGCTCTGCTGGGGTGGTGCAGGGGGCCTGGGGGTTGACTGGAGCTTGGAAGGCACCGCTTGCTCAGAGCCACCCCGCCTGGAGGCTCCCAGGTGCAGGACTGGCACCAAGGGTGGCACAGATGGGCACACCAGCTGGTGGTGGGGGCTCCAGTAGAGCTTGTGGGGATTGGCAGAGCCACCCTTGGTGAATGAAGTCAAGGGAGGGAAGGGGGGCAACCCAATACACACCTCAGCAACGTCACCCAGTCAGAAGGTGGAGAATCAGGCCCTGACAACATTGGGCTGGCTGCAGTCAGTAGCAGGTGGTCAGAGGGCATGGGGTTTGCTTCCAAGGGTTCTACGCACCTTTTGGAGTCACTCTCCCTCCACCTAGGCTGCTTCTGGCAGCAAGAATTGGAAGCACAGGGTGGACCCAGCGCAGGGATGCGGTGACGGCCACCTGTTGCTCTGCTCACTGAGCAGCCCCCGGGCAGCACCTCCTGCCTTGTTTCTCACCCCAAACCATGTTGTCCCTCCAGGACTGGGCTCTCATGTGGGTGAGCTCTGTGTGTGGGCATCCCCTGTGTCCCAGGGGTGCCCAAGCTCTCCATGTTTACAGGGTGCCGGGCTCTCATTTCTGCCCTGAGGGAGCCCCTTGGAACTGTTCCTTGCCTGGAATCCTGTCCCCTCTGCTTTCTGAGCCCTGTGACTGGCCTCTCTCCTCATTGCTGAAGCCATGTGCTCAGAGGCCTGACACAGTGATTCAAATCCCAAGTGCCACTGTGCCCAAGTCCCTGAAGGCATTCTGCTTTGAGGTTCCCATCTCAACCTCCTTGCTTTATAGGTTAGGAAACTGAGGCATGCAGGGCCTAGGCCAGGCCCAGCTCCAAGAGGACCAGAGGCCAATGGAAACCCCTAGCAGTGCTCCTGTTACAGGGCCTGAATTGCCCCTGCTCTCACAGGCCCAGAACCCTCCAGGTGGGTCACTGGTCTGAGCAGGGGCATGGGCCTGCTCATAGGGGCTGGCACTGGCTGGGAGGATGGATGGCCCAATGTCTCCAGCTGCAGGATGCCACCAGCCCTCAAACTGGGAGGAATCTACAGAGTGGTAGGTGTGGACCCCTCGAGGTGGGGTCGGGGGGAGGGCTGGGCTATGTCCTCTCTCCTCCTCCTGCTCCTGGGACTCCTCTTCCTGAGGTCAGAAGGGTGAGGACCCCAATGTGGGTGAGGTGGGAAGCAGAGAGGTTTTCTCCTTACAGATGGGGAAACTGAGGTCTCAGAAGCCAGCCAGGGAGTGAGTGCGTTCATTCTGTGACTGAGCAGAGCTGCCAGTGGCCTAGCTGCCACAGGAGGGTCCAGGGGAAGCTTGCGCCCCTCCATCCTTCCTCCTTCCCTCTGTGGCCCAGGTCTTGGCCCCACCCTCTGCTGCAAGCTCTCCAAGTTTCTCACAGAGCCTCTTGCTCAGCCCATTTCACAGATGAAGAATGTAAAGGTCAAAGCCCTCCATCTAGATCCCAGAGACGGTGAATGACAGGGTGTGGTCAGATGCAGCAGCCAGACCTCAGAGCTACCTGTGAAGTGATGGACATCCTGGGCCTTCTCCTGGGTGGACTCCTGGATTCTATTGCCACTCCTGCCCTGTGGAGCCCCTCAGAGATCCTGCCCGATATCTGGGTGCGGAATGGGGGCCAGGCCCCCACAGGGGGCAGGTCTCAATGTTTCCAAGGGGCCTCCTTTTTAAGAAGAAGGACATGACAGGTTAAACTCTGTCCCCAACACCATCTGTCCAAGCTCTAACCCCTAGTACCTGTGAATGTGCCCTTACTTGGAAATAAGGTCTTTGCAGATGTCATCAAGTTAAGATGAGGTCGTGTTTAAGTGGGGTGGGCCTTAAGCCAAACATGACTGGTATCCTTGTAAGATGAGGGAAGATTGGACACAGAGTCTGACATCCAGAGAAGGACCACATAAAGACAGAAGCAGAGACCAGAGTGATGAGGTCACAAGGCCAGGAGTACCCAGAGCCACCAGAGCCTGGAAGAGATGGACAGGCCAGGGAGGATCTTCCCCTCGGGCCCCTGAGGACATTTTGCTGTGGACTTCTGGTCCTCAGAATGCAAAATAATGAATTTCTGTGTCTTAAGCCGCCCAGTTTGTGGTAACTTGATACAGCAGCCACAGGAAACTAATACAGAGGCCCAAACACGCAAGTTCCTGTCTGTGAAGGATAAAGGACCCGCAGCATTGAGTCATCGGGGTCTGTCGGGGAGCAGCACGGCCCTGGAGCCCAGAAGCCCCCCTCTGGCTCTGCCGCTCCGTGACGTTATCTGCACACTGCAGGGTCCTCGTTCCTTGAAAAGGAAATATTTTCCCCATGGAATGACGCCTCCTCCAACCCAAACACACTCATATTTCTGCTTTGAACCAGATACTTCTGTGAGTAGAGGCATCTTTAAATAAACACATCCTCCCTGTCAAATAGACAAAGGCAGATGGGGAGAAGCGGAAAACAGAGCCCAGGACCTCGGCTCTCTGGCGGGATCGACTACTCCCCAGTCTCCCTCCTTGCTTGCTTCTTCTTCTTCCTCTTGGTGGGGTGCCCTAGAAATGACCATGGGGCTCTTCAGTCCTGCCTGAGTCTGGAGGGAAGAGAGCCCAAGTGACCTCCTCTGCCCACTCTGTGACTGGAGAGGGGGATTCTCGGCTCCGGAGGCAAGAAGCAGCCATCAAAGTGCTATGCTGGGGGAGGGGAGGGGAGGGTGTCTGGCCGTGTTGGGTGATTAGAAGGCTGGGCCCCAGTGGGGACATGGGTGACCTGTTCCTGCTGAACTCAGACAACCCTGCTTCCTTTTCCTCAGGGCTGCTGGGTAAACAGATGAAGGCCGCTGTCTGGGAAGCCCCAGTTCCACCCTGGGAAATGGGTCTCCCCCAGGGCTGCTGAGCTGCTAGGAGGGGGCAACCTTGGGGCTAGGACACAGGCTAGGGGCCGAGGGAGCCACTGGCCAGGGCAGGCTAAGGCTGGGAAGGACTGCTTCTGCCTGACTGGGGACAGGGGGCCGCTGGCCTAGCATGGGGTAGGGTTTTGGTAGAGGGCAGCTCTCTCGTAGAGAACAGGCAACTCAGGGCAGGCCCAGCAGTGGAGGTGGGGAGCGTGGGGCCCTACCCCAACCACATAAGGGTCTGGCAGGGGATGGAGGAGTGGGTGGGACTGTGTCCTGAGTTAGTGCCGTCTTCAGTGGTGAGACCAGGGCTGGGTCATGACCGTGGGTCGGGGGGTCACTCCTGGCATGCCAAGCACTGACCCTGGCCAAAGAGTCTATCCCACCTCCCAGGAATGAGGAGTCCAGGCTGCTGATGAACATGCGTTCTGGCCTGCCAGGGCCAGGGTCGGGATGACCCAGAAATGGCATCTGGAGAGTGACCTCCTGGTGGAGGCTGTGGGGGTATGCCCTCTGGGAGGGAGGCTGGACCACATTCCCTATCTGCCCTCATTACAAGGGCGGGGCTCCCTAATCTGGCTGGCCTCCCCAGGCCCAGATGTCCACACTCCCTGCCCATCCACCTGTGTGTTTTGTTTGTTGCAAAACCTCTGAAATGCTTTCTGTGGCGTCTGCATCTTAACAGCTCCTCCCCCTTCCTCTGAATTGTCCCTGCTGGTCTGTTGCCTGAGAGCATAGAGGGCCCGGCCAGGGCAGCTGCACCCCAGAGTGGCCCTGGGCCCAGGGGCTGGGAGGAGCAGGCTGTGGGTGTTTCCCAGAGGCAGGCCTGTGGGCTGAGGCCCTGGCCATCTCCCCCTGGGGTCAGGTGCTTGTCTTCTGACCTTATGTTTTACAAGGAACACAAGTCCCTCGAAGCCTTGAGTGTATCTCTGGGTGCCAGGCTCACCCCAAGCTTCGAACACTCACCTGGCACTGCTGCTGCCCTGGGCGAGGGGTCTATCCTGGGTGAAAGGCAGGTGGTCCTCCCATGCTTGGGAAAGAAGGAAATGAAACTCCAGTGGGAAGTCGTTTGCCCCAAGCTGGGGGTGAGTCCAGGGTGGAGGGAATAGCACTCAGGAGGCAGAAGGTGGCATGGGACCAGTGGGTGGCTTGTCTCAGTTCTAGAGCCTCAGGGATCTCTGGGAGGAGCACTGGGCCCCTGCCTGCGCTGGACACCCTGAACACTCGTGGAAGTCTCTCAAGGCCCCTGGAGTGTACTGGACATCCTCAGGGCAGCACCCCTGGCTCCCAGCCCCACTCTCTACTATGCCGGGGTCCCCAAGAAGCCAGCCAGGCCTGGGGATGTGCAGCGCTGTCCCATTCCTGTCCCCACCATGGGGTGCAGATGAGAGGGGACTGGGTCATCAAGAGGGGTCTGGTGCCATTGGCTGAGCAGACACAGTAGTGTGTCCTTGGTTGCATCCATGGGCCTGCAAGCTCATTAGGAGTCCATCGGCACCAAGCCCACTCATTCCTGTGGCCTCCAAAGGACGACCTCTACCTGGCGTCCTCCCCAAACCCATGACACCATGGCAGTGCTGCTGCAAGGCTGCCATGGTGGGCCTCAGCCAGCAGAAGCTGGGCCTGGGTCACCGCCTTGCTGCCTTGCCGTAGGTGACACATCTTCAACGCTGAATCTGAGTGACCCAGGTGAGCAGGTGCAGGACTCTGTGGGGGTCCAATGGGCCAACTGGCCACACCCTGAGTCAGTGGCCCTCGTGCCCACTCTGGAGGCTGCCCTCATGGCTCCAGGACATAGATGAGGAACTGAGCCCAGATTTGGCCTGCAGAAAGCAGAAGGGAGGGGCTGAAGTGTCCCCCAAAGTCACATCGCCCCCTCACGTCCTGACACCTCCCCGTTCACCTGAGTGAGGGGTGGACCCCCAGGGAGAAGTAGGGGCGGCAGGATGCTGGACAGGAGTGAACTGGAGTGGGAGACGTGCATTTACACACATCTGCATAGGATGTGCACATACTCACATGTGCACACACACGCACAGGATCCTAGGTGCACAGCACGATCCAAAATCTGTTTTCCTATTATTCTGACTTGGTCACCACAACAGGCTTGGGAAGCAAATATTTTTGTCCCCACAGTGACAAAGAGGAAGCTGAAGTGACCCACATAAAGCTGTCCAGCTTGTTGGATGGGGTTGGCCTGTGTGACTCCAAGTCAGGTGCCTCTGAGCCCCAGGGAGAACGTTGTTGACTGTCTGGCCAAGGTGGGCAAGCTCCCAGCAGAAGAAGGTGTCATGTTGGTCAGCATGACCGTGGGGTGGACATGACCTGGGGAGTGACCACAGGGGAAAGTGGCCATGGGGAGGAAGTAAACTTGGGAGTGACCACAGGGGGAAGGTGACCTGGTAGGGAGATGACCTCACGGGGGTGATCACAGGGGTAAGGTGGCTTTGTGGGGAGGTGACCACAGGGGAAAGTGACCCTGCAGGGAGGGATGACCACAGGGGAGAAGTAGCCATGGAGAAGAGGTGACCACATGGCGAGGTGACAGCAGAAGGAATGTGATCACAGAGGGTGATAATCTTGGAGGAGGAACACCCACCCCACGGGTGCAGGATGAGGGAGCAGCCCCCATGCAAGGAGGGCCCAGTTGAAGAGGGTTGCCCACTCTGGCCTTTTTCCTGCAAGGAAGGCCTGAGGCCCTGGGCTCCTAGGGGCAGATGCCACCTCAGTGGGCAGTGGGGTCCTATTTCACCCCAGCCTGTGGACTGGTCTGGGACTACCATGGCCCAGAATCCTCAGGGCCAGTGACCCTCCAGCACCAAGCTGGGGTTTTGCCATTAGCCCCACCATGCCCAGTGGTCAGACCACTGGTGGTTCTGGGGTCCCCAAACAACATGTGTTCATGTGCTGGAGAGCCCTGCCGTAGCTGCTGCTGGCCAAGCAGGATATGCTGGAAGCCGTGCTGGCCCTGCCACGAGCAACATGGACACCCATGGACTAGGCTTATGAGTGGGCCGGGCAGGCCATGTGTGCATGTGTTATCATCAGCACTGTGCAACATGGGCACAGCAGTGCAGACAATCTCAGACACTCGGGGTGGCCCCAGGAAGCAGGAGGAGGTGACCCCTGGCACCGGCTGCACCTCTGCTCCAGAAGCCAGATCAATGCAGATTCTGTGTTTCCTGGGTCGAGTGGATCACGTGTGTCCGGGGAGGGAGACATAAAAGTTTATGCAAACAGGCTCTCCTTCACCTTGGTTTATCGTTAAATATTGTTATTACAAAAGACCTGCTTCAGAGAGGCCCTGGGGAAGAGCCAGCCCCTTCTCTGTGTGGCACTCTGGTGGGGGCCACAGAAGAAGCACTGCAGAGAAGATGCCCCCTGCCTTGTGGGCCTCCTACAAAGTCCCTGGTCTGGCTGCTGGGTGAGGACTTCATGACCTGTCCTAGGATGTCAGCCCCGCCTCCAGGCCTGCCCAAGCCCAGCTCTGGTACCCTGACAGAATGAAGTCCCTGGGCCTCTCCTGAGGCTCTGACCCAGTGGGGCTGGATGGGGCGGGAGGGAGGCACCTTGCTGGGGCAAATGCCTTCAGGGTGACTCATCCAGATCCCAGGTCTGAGGAGGCCTGCCCTTCCTCACTCCATGGGCTCTGCCTAAGGGGCCTGCACCTCGGCCTTGGTTTGAGGACACAGATTAGCCACAAGGCCCACAAAGGTGTCACGTCCTCACTCAACTGAGGGCCAGTGTGGTTTTCTGGTGTTGTGACCAGCTCCTGGCCTCCGTAGGCTCCCCAGCTGGCCCTCTTTGTGTCCCTAGGTGTAAACCAAGCCCTAGAAATGGCGCAGGGTGGTTGCCACTTAGTTCAAGGTCAGAGGAATTGGGGAGGTGGCCAGTGACATGACATTCTGCCCAGTGTAGAGTGAAAAGCACAAATGTTCAAAGGGACCAAGACTGTCAAGGCAGTGACAGCAGAGCGCCATGAAAGGCAGGCTTCTCTGAGCTG
This sequence comes from Tarsius wallacei, assembly GCA_963574415.1. NCBI lineage: Eukaryota > Metazoa > Chordata > Mammalia > Primates > Tarsiidae > Tarsius > Tarsius wallacei. The sequence goes on from CAUYQG010267571.1 coordinate 14,724, forward strand.
AGCTGGTAGCTGGGGGTAGCCCGAGAGCTTTGATGGCCCCATAGATCAAGGCAGAGGGAGAGAGGGGGGCAAGGAGGGAAGAGAAGGCTCAACCTTGTGACTAAACTGGGGAGTCAGGAGAGGCAGGCACAGCAGTGTTGTCTTTGCTGGGCTGGGTCAGCCAACAGAGGGATGCAAAGAATTGTTTTTGTATTTGTGTGTGTGTATGTGTGTGTGTGTGTGTGTGTGTGTGTGTGTGTGTTTTCAAGCGATAGGGCTCTGTTGCCCAGACTGGAGCACAATGGTGCAATCATGGCTCATTACAGCCTCAAATTCCTGGGCTCAAGTGGTCCTCCTGCCTCAGCCTCCTGAACAGCTGGGACTAACAGGCGCACCACCACACCTGGCTAACTTTTATTTTTTGATTTTCATAGAGACAGGCTCTCACAATGTTTCCCAGGCTGGTCTCAAACTAGTGGCCTCAAATGATCCTTCTGTCTTGGCCTTTCTAAATGTGGGGATTACAGGCGCAAGCCACCGTGTCCAGCTGATACATAGGCTTTGGGAAGAGATGGTGGGTCCATGAATCCCATTGTGCTGCTAGAGAAAAAGCAGGCGGGGATTTGTTCATGCATATATTTAACTGCTGTGAGTGTGTGTCCGTGAGCGTCTGATCACCTCTGTGCCCCAGGATGGAAAGTGTAGACTGCCCTCAAGCCCATCCCTCTGCTTTCCTGCACCCATCTCTGCCAGCCCTACCCACACATGGCCATCGTGGTCACCTTGAATCACACACAGCCACATTCCTTTTCTCCTCTCGCACCTCTCTGATATTCGTGCAGTTCCCTTGCCTCCGTGGGCCTTGGCTGGGTAGCTGCCCTTATCCTTCAAACCTCGCATGGTCCCCACAGCACCTGTTCACACCCCTAATCAAGCACCTATTACATGATCCTGGTGTTACTGCAGGAGTACTATTCTCTCTGTATTAGGTAGAACACTCTTGGTGCAGAATGCCAATTCAAATAAACTTAGATAGAAAGGGGCTTTATTGGCTTACATAACTATAGCATCCAGGAGCAGCTTCAGGCATGGCTGAATCTAAGAGTCTCAAAATGCTGCCTCTCTCTCCATGTCTTGACTCTGCTTGTCTTTGCTTGACTTCACCCCAGGTGTCAAGCTCTCTGCCCATGGTGTGGGGTGGCCTCTGACCATCCCACATTGGTCTCTGATCAGTTTGGCACCCCTAACAGAAGAAGCTGGTTTCCCAGTGACTCTGTGGACAAGTCTGAGAGGGGCTTCTATGATGTTCCTTGGGTCATGTAAGCACCCCAGAGCTGATTCCTGTGGCTGGTGGATGGAGCCGGCATTTGTCCTGACAGCTGAGAAGGTCAGCCCTATAGAAAAGAGAAATGAGTTGTCCAGCAAAGGTGAGGAGAGGCGGGGCAGTGTCTACACCTCCCCAGCCAAATGGACGAGTACTGTCCGAGGGATATGCATGGTACATGTCTCTGTAACCCCAGTTGCTTGATAGTACCTGGCATGTAGGTGGGCACAGTCTTTACTGGCTAGCCACCCTTTCCTTAGGGAGCTCCTTGACCAGAGATAGTGGAGCATGAGAGTCTGGGGGACCCTGTGAGGTGACAAAGGTTATCTTTGGGTAGCCTCCCAGGTTCTGGCTCTTCCTCCTCTGCCTGCCTCCAGATGCAGGAATACATTTTGCCACAGAACTGACCATGGGAGAGGGGCAGGCTTCCTTGCCTGGGCCCTTCCCACAGTTCTCACATCACTCAACTCCAATCAAAACCTATGGCCAGTCTGGGTACTGGCAGCTCATGCCTATAATCCCGGCGCTTTTTGGAGGCCAAGGCAGGTGGGTTGCTTGCACCCAAGAGTTCAAGATCAGCCTAGGCAACAAAGTGAGACTTTGTCTCTACAAAAAAATAATAATAATAATAAAGAAAGAAATTAGCCAGGTGTGGTGATACACACCTGTAAACCCAGCTACTCAGGAGGCTGAGGTGGGATGATCACCTGAGCCCAGGTGGTCAAGGCTGAGGTGAGACAATATCATTGTGATCATGCCACTGCATTCAGCCTGGGCAACAGTGTGAGACCTCAACTCAAAAACAAAAACAAAAAAAATCTGGCCTGCGCGGTTCACTTTGGGACCAGCAGGACAGCAAATTTGAACCTGATGCTGGTCACTGGTTGCCATGGTGATCCTGGGCAGGATGCTCAGCACTGGCCTTGGCAAAGGGGCAGAGCCTACAGGCCAGCACTGGGGGGTCCTGGATCCAGCCATGTCTGAAGCTGCTCTCTGGGTGATGCCATGATGTCAACAAATCCCCTTTTGGATTTAGGTTAACTTGAATTGGTGTCCCAAGTCCCTGTGTTACCGAAGCTGGAGCAAGGGTGTCAGCCTTATGGGAATTTACATTAAAATGTCTTTTACTGCCTGCCTTGCTAACAGGATTGCCCTACATGAGGCCAGATGGATTTGGTTCCCAGTGAATAGAGGGTTTCCTTGGCCTCCTTCCATGGGCTAGGGTTGGTTCCTCCTGAGACTCCCCCTCCCCTAGGGTCAAGAGGACCCTCTCCTTTTGCAGAGGCTCCTGAGCCTGCTTCTGAGGGGTCCAGTGAGGGGCTATAGTGTCAGGGACAGGTGGCAAAGGTCTGATGTGCTGTTCTTGTGGAGAAACAGGGAACCTCAGTTGGCAATATCCACGGGGGCATTCTGTCTCCTGACAATTCCCTTCATAACTCCTTCTTTCTTCATCCTTTTTTTACTTCCCAGGCTAGAAATTAGCTCCTTAAAATGTAGACAAATATACACCATGCTAACTGTAATTATTGTTTTTTTGATTATGCAAGCCACGCATGCTACTGCCGAGAAGGCAGAGAGCCTGGCTGCCTCGCCGTCTGTCTGCACACTGTCGAGGGCTGAGCCTCACTCTGGGGACAGACACACGTGGGTTCATTCTGGCCAATCGCAACTTCCAGCCGTGCTGTCATACTCCCCTCCCTGTCCCTTCATAGCCCCCAGGGCAGATTCCACTGACTTCTGCTCACTTCTCATTGCTAAGATGCAACCCAGCTCAGGTGAACACCCTCCCTTCATGACTCACTCGATACTCCCCGCTGCCCCGAGGGGTTGGCTGGTGTCCTTCCAGACTTGGAGGGGGGGGCAGAGGTGCGTTTACTTCCCCCACATCCTCCTCATCCTCTAGGAAGGGTTCCACAATAAGCCACCAGTTCTGATGCCTCTGTCACCCCCATGCTCACACACCGACTGGGGACGGGAGTGGACTTGGGGGCCTCTGGATCTTATGTGGTAGCCCTGCAGGGAGGTATCCGACCCTGGTGAACTCCCTAGACCATGAAGTGTATGCATGTGTGTCACCATTTTCATCTTTGGGCCTTAGTTGTTAATTCCAGAGCACTGGTAAAAAAAAAAAAAATCTCGCTCACAATCCCACATTCCCTCCCTCTCTCTGAGGTAGCTAGCTTTCAGGATGGAACCCTGTGTCTTCACCTCCGGGTGCCACACCTGTCTTAGTCAAGGCTCTCCAGAGACACAAAGCCAATAGGAGACAGGCTAATTTGTTTATTTTAAGGAACTGGCTCACATTGGAGACTGAGAAGTCCCCAAGGTCTGAGGGCCATTGCTGTAGTTCCCATCTGAGTCCGATGGACTGAGAAACAGAAGTACTGATGCTTCAGTCCATGTTCAAGTCCAAAGACAGGAGATGCATGCACCAGCTTGGAGGCCTTCAGGCAGAGAGATGCAAATTCTCCCTCACTCAACCATTTGTTCTATGAAGGCTTCCAGGGGTTAGATGAGGCTCATGCATGTGGAGAGGGCCATGGGCCCTCAGTTCACCAATTCAAGGGCTCATCTCCTCCAGAAACACCTCCACAGACACCCCAGAATAATTTTTGACCAAATGTCTGGGCACCTCTGGCCCAGTCAAGGTGACACATGAAATTAACCATCCCAACGCTCTTGTATCACTTCATCTGCATTGGTCTGTGTGGCAGTAAGTGATGTCCGAGACTAGGTCACAGGGGACATTGTGGTTTCCACCTTGCTTTCTCTTGGATCCCTCACCTGGGGAAAGTCAATCACCATGTTGTAAGGACACTTAAGCAGCGCTACTGAAATGCCATGAGACCAGGAGCTGTGGCCACCACCAACTGCCCATGAAGGGCTGAAGTCTCCTACCAATGGCCCACGAAGAGTGGAAGTCCCCCTCCAACAGCCATGAGGAGCTGAGTCCCCTTCCAATGTCCATGAAGGGTCAAGGCCTCCCTCCAATGGCCATGAAGAGCTGAGGCTCCACCTCCAACCACCATGAAGAGCCAAGGCCCCCTGCCAACGGCCATGTGAGGAACGGAAGCCTCTCCCTGGAAGCCACATTAGTGAGCTTTCTTGGAAATGGACCTTCCAACCTGGTCACACCTGCAGATGTCCCAGCCCTGGCTGCCATCTTGGCTACAACCTCACGACAGAACCTGATCCATACCCTCCCAGCTAGACCTTCCAAATGCCAGAGGTGCCAAAACTGTCAAATAACAAAGGTCTGTTGTTTTACAGTGCTTAGTTTGGGGACAATTCATTACATAGCAATAGATAACACAACACACACACATTCTCTCTCTCTCTCTCTCTCTCTCTCTCTCTCTCTCTCTCTCTCTCTCTCAAGGAAAAAAAAAGACTCGAAAAAAGAGCATTAAAAAAAGATATTAACTCACTCTCAAATTGGAATTTCTCAAACTGGGGCTCACCTACCACTAGGGTCCCCTAAAACTTTCTGGCGCTATGTGGGCTTATGGCTAGCTGTAAGAGATTCAATTTCCAGATTTTCTGCTTCCAAGTGTTTGCCTCCCAAAGCTGTCCTACCTTTTCACACCTCCTCTCCTT